>WSFP011457167.1:0-19219 GCA_009831015.1 Picea engelmannii | reverse complement strand
AGGGCATAGCAGTAGATCCCGAGAAGATTGAAGCCATTAGAAGATGGCCAACACCCATAAATGTGTCAGACGCTAGATCTTTTATGGGATTAACTGGATACTAAAGAAGGTTCATAATAGGGTTCTCTAAGATTGATCATCCCATCACTTCTTTGCAAAATAAGGGAACTAAATTTGAATAGACACTCTTGTGTGAAAAAAAATTTAATCTGTTAAAGGAATTACTTACCAGTGCACCTGTATTGAAGATTGCTGACCCAAATGAAAGTTTTGTGGTATGTGCAGATGCTTGTAAGGAAGAACTTGGGGGAGTCCTCAAGAAAAATGGACATGTCATTGGATATGAGTCCAGAAAGCTTAAGGAACATGAGAGGAACTATGCCACCCATGACTTGGAACTTGCTTCCATTGTTCACGCATTGAGGATGTGGAGGCACTATCTCATGGGGAAGAAATTCGAATTAAGGACAGACCACATTGGCTTGAAGTATCTTTTTGAACAACCGACCTTGAATGCCAGACAAACAATATGGATAGAATTTTTAAGTGAATATGACTTCGATATCAAGCATATCAAGGGAAAGGAGAATAAAGTTGTCGATGCACTTCATAGGAGAGTGCATCTCATGCATGCTATTGCTATCAGTATGCATCAGTCAGAATTGAAGAGAAGAATTTTAGATGGTCTTGTTACAGATCAACATTATCTACAGGTAAAGGAAAACTTACAGCAGGGAAATGTACAACAGAGAATAAAGAAGTACAAGATAAAGGAAGATGGATTACTCATGCATAGAAATTGAATCTATGTTCCTAGTTCCGGAGGACTGAGGAATTTGGTATTGAAGGAAATGCATGATGTTCCTTATGTTGGGCATCCTGGTTACCAAAAAACCATTACAGCAATAAGAAGCCAGTTCTTTTGGCTGGGAATGAAGAAGGACATTGTGGATTACATCTCTCGATGTATGGATTGTCAGAAAGTGAAGGCTGAGCATAGGCACCCAACGGGTTTTGCTGCAGCCATTGCCAATTCCAAAAAATAAATGGGAAGTGATCACCATGGATTTCATCACAGGATTACCCAAAACAAATAAGCAACATGATTCAATCATGGTGGTGGTTGACAAGTTAACAAAGGCTTCTCATTTTGTGCCCATGAAGACAACGCATACAACATCTAATATTGCAGAAATTTTCATGAAGGAAATTGCTAGGTTACATGGGATACCTAGAACAATCATCTCAGATAGATATATGAAGTTTACTTCCACTTTCTGGAGGGGATTGTTTAAAGGATTTGGCACAAATCTAAACTTTAGCACAACATACCATCCCCAAACATATGGGAAAAAAGAGAGAGTCAATCGAATAATCGAATACATGCTTAGAATGTATGTGATGGATAAGACGTCTATTTGGGAAGATTATGCACACTTGGTTGAGTTTGCATATAACAATGGGTATCAAGTTTCCTTGAGAATGAGCCCATTTGAGCCTTGTATGGTAGGAAATTCAATACTCCAGTGAGCTGGGACAACCCAACATATAGGGTGGTACTTGGGCCGAAGTTGCTCAAGGATATGGAAGACAAGGTGGTTAAGATCAAGCAGAATCCAAAGGCAGCTCAGGATAGACACAAATTTTATGCGGACAAGAATAGGACAGTTAGAGAATTTAAAGTAGGGGAGCATGTACTTTTGAAAGTAAAGCCCAAGAAAATCTCTTTGAAATTGGGTAGTTATACAAAGCTGGCAACCAGATTCTGTGGTCCATTTGAAATATTGGACAGAATAGGGTCGATTGCATACATGCTTGCATTGCCTACTTCCATGAATGTGCATAATGTATTTCAAGTATATTTAATAAATAAATATGTACATGATACTAACCATGTTATTGATTGGCATCTGATTCAGGTAGAGACGGAGGGAGACTTTCAGGTTCAGCCAGTGTGAGTATTGGACAAAAAATTCAAAATGCTATGGAATCGAGTTATAGAACTGGTAAAAGTTCAGTGGACCTTCTATGCTCCTGAAAATGCTACCTGGGAGCATAAATATGCCATGCAGGCAGAGTACCTGCATCTCTTTGAATAAATTTGATATTTTGATCTCTATTTTGTATATGCACTGAGGACAGTGCCAAAATAAGGGGGAGGGGATGTAACATCCTAGTTTTCGAACCCCCATTTTAAATAATGTATGGTTACAATGCTTAGAGGCCTGAGTGCCCAAAAAATTATTAAAGGGCCAGTATGCTCAAGAAATGTAATGTTTTGATCATTAATAATAATAAACACATCGTTGGTTGCTAGACGAACAAGGACTAGAGTTATAGGGGGCTATGATTCCACAAGAAAGGGAGCTTGAGGGACTAAGCATTTATTCCTATACTTTAATTACCCTTTTTTTTGTCTAAGGAAGGGCATCGGTTACGTGAGTTTATTGGGGAAGGCCGAGAGGTTCTTGTTTCCCCACGAGGTTACTTAAACCTACCTATGGTCTGATGGGGGGGCTAGACTAATGACTTGTTCATTGTTTTTCCCATTCACTCACTCATCCTTTCCACAGACACTCCCATGCACGCACTCCCATGCACCCCCTGACTCGTCCATTGATCCCTCATCATCCTGTGTCTTGGCTTGGAAAGGGAAACAAAGCTACTGAAGAACTTAGCCATGAGGTAGTTGGTTGAAGTGGTCGTTGGTGTGATCTAGTCATGACCTAGGGCCTGCATGTATGAAATGCATTGGCCTGTACCCTATTTTTCTCACAACTGCGAGTCATGAGAGTTCCAACATTGAGATTCTGGACCAGTTGTGCTGGAATCCTTGACAGGAAGGAGAAGGATTGCCTGAGGGACTACGTGGCAGAGAAGAGTGGAGGTCCATTCTCTTGGGTGGCATAGGCTGGGTGGAAGAGAGTTGCATACTTGGATTTTTGTGGGTGTTGGGAAACCTGAGAGAGCTTGAGAGCTTGAGAGATGACTGGTTTGGGAACCCAATTACACTCTGAAACTGTCCTTGCGGATTCATAACCCTGGCTTGGGGGTGAAACTATTGTTGAGATTTGGAGCAGTGGTGTCTATGGTTGGGTGGAACGTCCTTGGTCTGCAGCCAGTTGGTGTCACCTTATATAAAGATAAGTGCTCTTTGTTGTTATTATTATAATCTGTGTATGAATGTATTCCGTTGTGTAATTATTTATCGTTTACTAAATCTTCAGAATATGCATGCTTGCTGAATATTATTGTGAATGTTGTTAATTATGTTGTCTTATGCATCCTTAATAATGATAGAAGGTATCAACATGAGAAAGAATTCCAAGGGTGGGCTTGCAAGAAGCGTACCCGGCCTGTGGGTTGCTGGGTATATTACAGATTGGTATCAGAGCTTCTGGTTGAAACACCGAGCCGGTATGGGCCGTATCTATAGGTCAAATCCTCGTGGTCAAGATCGAACTCCAACCGCGAAGTTGAGAATCTTAGGAGGAGTGGCGTTACAGAAGCTACGCGGGAGACGAAACGTTGGATAGATCCGGGATCGTTGGATCGGAGGACAGAGGAACAAGGGTCGTCCGATGAATAGGAAGCAGGGACTAAGGTCACAATCATCAGATCCCATTGGAGAGTGAGATCAACGAACAAGAGGCATTGCGGGCAACAAAGTTGCACGGGAAATAATTTCCCAAGGTGGTCCCGCAATCCAAACCATGGTTTCCCCTGAGGGGTTACGTGTCAGCGTCAGGAGAATTGTGGGGCAAAAAGCGGGTTACTCCAAACCGTCGATGCATGCCCCCACAAATTTTAAATGCATGCAGTGATGTGACAAGTTAAGTCTTGAGCGACGAACCTCCAAAGAGCAGAAGATTCGGAGACCCTAAGTAAACATCGACTATCGGATCATCCAAAGTAGATCTCGACCGTCGATTGCTAAGAGGTTACGTGTCAACAGATTAGTAACTTCGAATGAATCCATTCGAGAGGTTTTTCAATTGAGATTTGAGACTCCCGAAGCCCGGAGAGCCGAAGCAAACCTCAATCGTCCGATCATCCGAGAGGAGCTTAGCCATCTATCTTCAGAGCGCCACGTGTCACTAGATCCATGGCTTCAGATAAAATCTAGTGGGGCCAGATGAGTTTGAAATATGAGATTTATGGAGTCCGGAATCCCAAAGGAATCATAGTCATCAATCTGCGGGAGACACACGTTAGAAGATCATGAGCCCCAGATAAAAACGTTTTCAAGGAAAAAGGTTGAAGTTTGAGATCTCCGAAGTCCAGAGCCCCGAAGTAAAACATAGTTGTCAGATTGAGGAGGACACGTGGAGCAGATTCGTGGACTCCAAGTGAAGACCCGAAGTGAATCCTGTTTGTTTGATCTAGGAGGACACCTGGTGACAGATTGGCCAGTTCGGGAATTCGGAGTTCGGGAGAATTAAAGTGTGCTAGTTTGAAAACTCCTGAAGCCCCGAAGCCTGAAGAGATGAAGTGATGGGGCACAATGACATCACCTAGGGGTGATGTGGACCCTAGAATCCCCAAAGTGACGTGTCTTGAGGACGTCACCTGGGATGGCGTGGACACATGGAAGGTGTGCCATGTGTCAGCAAGGTTTGAGATTTTGGAATATTGAAAAGTTGATTAGAACGTGACACATGTCACCCACTTGATTGGGCCAGGTGTCCGCTTCCAGCATTTCTCCACGTGGAAAAAAATTATGCAATCCGGAAGACTGGGAACTCCATAAGGGAAGGATGTGGCAGGCTGCGTTGGGTCGAAAACTACCAAATGTCGAAGTATCTATCAACCGTCAATTCCAGAAGACACGCATCGACAAATCGTCGACTGCAGGTAAAAGCACTATGGGAGAAAGTGCAGGAGGGAATTTTTAAACTTTTGAAGCCCGAAGAGCTGAAGCGAGTCACTTTCATTGATCTGTGGGAGGACACATGTCAGTAGATCATGAAATCTGGGTAAAAGCGTTCTCGAGGGGGAGGAAAGAAAGGAAAGTTGAGACTTCCGAAGCGCGGAGTCCAAATTGGATCTCGATCGTTGATCATGAAAAAGGACGAGGACCATTGATCTGGTCCTGGCTAAAAGTTCCAAAGTCTCGAAGCTCTGGACAAGCGCTCTTTCAGCTAAGCGTAGGGTCATGGCCTTAGTCATGTGCAGTTTGATAGCTAAGGAAGGAGGGCTAAGGGCAGAATTGGTTGTCCTCGAGATAGAAAAATGCCAAGGTTTCTAGTCGTGGTCACTTGGGAGGTGGTTTGAAGGAAGCGCCAACACAGGGTGAAACTATGTGTCAGCCAAGGATAACAGGACACTGTTATTTTCGGATAATGGGGATATGATCTCCATAAACAAAAACAAAAAAGAGAGACCTGTAGTATGGTTTGGAATTTTTTTTTATCATATGCGTAATTCTAACAAAATGGTTGCTTACACATTTTGCAGAATTAAGGGGCTTAAGCACATCAGTGCAAGATGCGTATTGAGGAAATGGAAGAAGGCGAGGGAGACTCTAGTCATGAAAAGGAGGCCGAAGGCCATAATACCAGAGTTCGTAATGCAGAGACAGAGTCCAACGGGCGCAAGGAAAAAGGAGAACATGAAACGTTGATAGAAACGGTAAGAAGCTTGAATATGGAAGTGCAGAGCTACAAAGCAGACAACAAGAGACTGATGAAAGAGAAAAGTCAGATAAATGCTCGGGTTTTGCAGAGGCAAACAAAGAGGGGATCCAACTCAAGACAAGAAGAAGGAGACATGTGCCATGAAATAATGGATGATCGTGGAAGAACTGGTTATTCAAGAAGTTTTAGCAGAGCTCGTGGACACCACTCACCTCCACACTCAAAAATAAAGTTTTATGCATTGGATGGTCCCGTAAGCAGTCCAGAGGTGTCCCCTGTCAGTCAACAAAGAAGGAAACAAGAGGTAGATAGTTTGCAAGGAGAGCTAAGGAAGCTCAATACACCTTCCTTTGATGGTGAAAGAGAAATGGAAGATGATGGTGAAGCATGGTTGCTTGGGCTCATGAGATATTTTCAGTTGCATAACTACTCATCAAACCTCGAATCCAAGATTGCCACCTAACATTTACACGGGAAAGTTGCAGTATGGTGGGACCAACTGAAGCAAGTGGAACATGTTAATGAAAGTAGGATCACTTGGAAGCAGTTCAAGAATTACTTCCAGAAGGAGTACCTCTCAGAGCATTTCTATGACAAGAAAATGCAAGAGTTATTTGAACTCAGGTTGGTAAGCATGACTATGGCAGAGTACGAGAATACGTTCTTGGGATTTTTAAAGTATGTCAAGTTCATTGGTGACGATAAAGTGAAAATAAAGAGATTTCTAAGTGGATTGCCAACATTTTATAAGGAAAAGATCAAGTATGATGAACCCAAGACCTTGACTAAGGCCATCAGGAATGATAAATACCTGTATGAGCAAGGCCAGGGAAGAGAATATCTGCAGAAATTTTGGAAGGACAAGAAGAATGCGAAGTCCGATTAGAGGAGGAAATGATTCAAACCTCCCTTCAATAGGAATGAGCCTAATAGAAATCATCAAGATCAGTATTCTAAAGGGGATTTCAAGAAGGAAGATTCCTTGGGAAAAAGGGGAAGACCACCAATCCAATGTTGGGGATGCAAGGAAGATCACCTATACAAGGATTTCCCACACAGAAAGGACATAGTGAAGACTATGCACAACATCTAAGAGGCTACAACAGTAGGAGATATGGGAAGAATCTATGCAGCTTTAAATGATCTACTAGCATAATACTAGTCCAATATGATCGAGGTGGAAGGTAAGATCACAAATCAGCCTGTTGCTATTTTCATTGATTCAGGAGCAAGTCATTGTTACATTGATCCTAAGATAGTGGATAGATTACATTTGGAGAAACCTAAATTTGAAAATACAAGTTTGGTTCATTTAGCCACATGAACCAAAAGAAGAATCCATGACATGGTCAAAGGTTGTTCCATAAGTCTTAATGGCGTGAATACTAGTATTGATCTAAATATCATACCATTGGGGTCATATGATGTTCTGATTGGGATGGATTGGTTGGACAAGCATCATGTTGTCCTAGATTGTCATAACAAAACATTTAAATGTCTTGATGGAGATGGAAAACAGAGAACTGTGAAAGGAATTCCAAGACCCATCTCTATAAGGGAGATTTAAGCCTTACAGCTGAAAAGATGTTTTAGAAAAGGATGTCAACTGTATGCAGCTCATGTGGAAGATCCAGATAATGCTAAGGGGCCAAGCCTTGAAGATTTCTCAGTGCTACAGGAATTTGAAGATGTATTCCAAGAAATACTTGGATTGCCACCAAGAAGGGAGATAGATTTCTCAATTGATTTAGTGCCAGGAGTTGCCCCGGTGTCAAAAACACGTTACAGAATGAGCACACCTGAGCTAAAAGAATTACAAATGCAGTTGGAGGAATTGTTGAAGAAAGGGTACATACGTCCAAGTGTTTCACCTTGGGGAGCACCAGTACTTTTTGTCAAAAAGAAGGATGGAACCTTGAGGCTGTGTATTGACTTCCAACAACTGAACAAGTACACTATAAAGAACAAGTATCCGTTATCCCGAATTGATGTCCTCTTTGATCAAATAAGAGGAGAAAATATGTTTTCAAAGATTGACCCGAGGGCAGGATACCATTAGGTAAGAATCAAGGAAGAAGACATTCATAAGACATCCTTTAGGACCAGGTATGGGCATTATGAATTTGTAGTGGTGCCTTTTTGACTGACCAATGTACCAGTTGTATTCATGTGCTTAATGAATGGCATATTCAGAAATTATCTGGACAAGATTGTCATAGTATTCTTGGATGACATACTTATCTATTCTAAGTCTAGAGAGGAGCATGAACATCACTTAAGACTGGTGTTGCAAGTACTGAGAGAACATCAGTTGTATGCCAAGTTGAGTAAGTGTTATTTTTATCAAAAGCATATCCATTACTTGGGACACATTATTTTAGAGCAGGGCATAGCAGTATATACGGAGAAGATTGAATCCATTAGAGGATGACCAACACCCAGAAATGTGTCAGACGTCAGATATTTTATGGGATTAGCTGGCTACTACAGAAGGTTCATAGTAGGGTTCTCTAATATTTCTCATCCCATCACTTCTTTGCAAAAGAAGGGAACTAAATTTGAATGGACACTCCAGTGTGAAAATAATTTTAATTTGTTAAAGGAATTACTTACCAGTGCACCTGTAATAAAGATTGCTGACCCAAATGAAATTTCTGTGGTATGTACAGATGCTTGTAAGGAAGGACTTGGGGGAGTCGTCACGCAAAATGGACATGTCATTGGATATGTGTCTAGAAAGCTTAAGGAACATGAGAGGAACTATGCCACCCACGACTTGGAACTTGTTTCCTTTGTTCATGCCTTGAGGATGTGGAGACACTATCTCCTGGGGAAGAAATTTGAATTAAGGACAGACCACATTGGCCTGAAGTATCTTTTTGAACAACCGACCTTGAATGTCAGGAAGACAAGATGGTTGGAATTTTTAAGTGAATATGACTTCGATATCAAGCATATCAAGGGAAAGGAGAATAAAGTTTCCGATGCACTTAGTAGGAGAGTGCATCTCAACTACTATCAGTATGCATCAGTCAGACTTGAAGAGCAGAATTTTAGATGGTCTTGTTACAGATCAAAATTACCTAAAGGTAAAGGAAAACTTACAACATGGAAATGTACAACAAACAATAAAGGAGTACGAGATAAAGGAATATGGATTACTCATGCATAGAAATAGAATCTATGTTCCTAGTTCAGGAGGACTGAGGAATTTGGTATTGAAGGAAATGCATGATGTTCCTTATCCTGGGCATCCTGGTTACCAAAAAACCATTACAGCAGTAAGAAGCCAATTATTTTGGTCGGGAATGAAGAAGGACGTTGTTGATTACATCACTTGATGTATGGATTGTCAGAAAGTGAAGGCTGAGCATAGGCACCCAGCGGGTTTTCTCCAGCCATTGCCAATTCCAGAAAATAAATGGGAAGTGATCACCATGGATTTCATCACAGGATTACCCAAAACGAATAAGAAAAATGATTCAATCATGGTGGTGGTTGAAAATTTAACAAAGGCTGCTCATTTTGTGCCTATGAAGACAACACATACAACAACTAATATTGCAGAAATTTTCATGAAGGAAATTGCTAGGTTACATGGGATACCTAGAACAATCGTCTCGGACAGAGACACAAAGTTTACCTCCAATTTCTGGAGGGGATTGTTTAAATGATTTGGCACAAATCTAAACTTTAGCACATCATACCATCCCCATACATATGGGAAAACAGAGAGAGGCAATCGAATAATCGAAGACATGCCGAGAATGTATGTGATGGATAAGTCGTCTAAGTGGGAAGATTACTTACACTTGGTTGAGTTTGCATATAACAATGGGTATCAAGTTTCCTTGAGAATGAGCCCATTTGAACCCTTGTATGATAGGAAATGCAATACTCCAATGAGTTGGGACAACCCAACAGACAGGGTGGTACTTGGGCCGGAGTTGCTCAAGGACATGGAAGACCAGGTGGTTAAGATCAAGCAGAATTTAAAGGTAGCTCAGGATAGACAGAAAGTTTATGAAGACAAGAACAAGACAGTTAGATGATTTAAAGTACGAGAGCATGTACTTTTGAAAGTGAATCCCAAGAAAAGCTCTTTGAAATTGGGTAGTTATAAAAATCTGGCAGCCAGATTCTGTGGTCCATTTAAAATATTGGACAGAATAGGGTCGGTTGCATACATGCTTGCATTGCTTGCTTCCATGAATGTGCATAATGTATTTCATGTATCTTTACTAAAGAAATGTGTACATGATCCTAACCATGTTATTGATTGGCATATGATTCAAGTAGAGACGGAGGGAGATTTTCAGGTTCAGCCAGTGCGGGTATTGGACATAAAAGTCAAAATGCTCCAGAATCGAGTTATAGAACTGGTAAAAGTTTAGTGGATCTGCTACGGTCCTGAAGATGCTACCTGGGATCATGAAGATGCCATGCGAGCAGAGTACTCACAGCTCTTTGAATAAAGTTGAGATTTTGATCTCTATTTTGTATATGCACTGAGGACAGTGCCAAAATAAGGGGGAGAGGATGTAACATCCCAGTTTTCGAACCCCCATTTTAAATAATGTATGGTTACAATGTTGAGAGGCATGAGTGCCCAAACAATTATTAAAGGGCCAGTATGCTCAAGAAATGCAATGTTTTGATCATTAATAATAATAAACACATCGTTGGCTGCTAGACGAACACATACTAGAGTTATAGGGGGCTATGATTCCACAAGAGAGGGATCTTGAGGGAATAAGTGTTTATTCCTATACTTTAATTACGTGTTTTTTTGTCTAAGGGAGGGGATCGGTTATGTGAGCTTCTTGGGGAAGGCCAGGAGGTTCTTATTTCCCCACGAGGTTACTTAAACCCACCTCTAGCCTGATGGGGGGGTTGGACTAATGACTCGTTCATTGTTTTTCTCGTTTAATCACTCATCCTTCCCCCACACACTCCCATGCACCCCCTGACTCGTCCATTGATCCCTCATCATCTTGCGTCTTGGCTTGGCAAGGGAAACAAAGCTACTGAATAACTTAGCCACAGGCTAGTTGGTTGTAGTGGTCATTGGTGTGATCTAGCCGTGACTTGGGGCCTTCATGTCTGAAATGCATTAGCATGTACCCTGTTTTTCTCACAATTGTGAGTCCTGAGAGTTCCATCATTGAGATTATGGACCAGTTGTGCTGGAAACCCTGGCTGGAAGGAGAAGGACTGCCTAAGGGACTGCGTGGTAGAGAATGGTGGAGGTCCATTCTCTCGGGTGGCACAGGCTGGGTGGAAGAGAGCTGGGTACTTGGATTGTTGTGGGTGCTGGGAAACCTGAGAGAGCTTGAGAGTTGAATGGTTTGGGAACCCAATTACACTCTGGAACTGTCCTTGTGGATTCATATCCATGGCTCGCAGGTGACACTGATGTTGAGATTTGGAGCAGTGATGTCTACGATTGGGTGGAACGTCCTTGGTCTGCAACTAGTTGGTGTCACCTTATATAAAGATAAGTGCTCTCTATTGTTATTATTATAATCTGTGTATGAATGTATTCCACTGTGTAATTATTTATCGTTAAATGAATCTTTAGAATATGCATGATTGTCGGATATTACTGTGCATGTCGTTAATTATGTTGTCTTATGCATCCTTAATAATGAAAGAAGGTATCGGCATGAGAAAGAAGTCCAAGGGCGGGCTTCTAGGTAGCGTACATGTCCTATGGTTGGTTGGGTATGTTACAAGAACCAACATTCAGAAGAAGACAAATTCCTCTCAGCAATGAAGCGCAAGATGTCATTGATGACAGGAAAACCGATATGCAAGTTCATCGAGACTTGTGAAGTCCAGATTTTTTTGATTCCTTATATCCAGAATCCTCAATCTTGTTAGTCATTTAACAAGCTATAGGGACAAGTACCATTGTGGCCTCCATTTTCCACCTGGTTAACCAGCCAGTGGAGGGAGAGGTTTTTAGAGCATAGCCCACCCAAAGATGCGGTGTCAGTGATACATACAGTGATGGTTCAATTGGAGGATTCCTGGTGCCTGTATTGGAAAATCAACATATTTAAACGAAACTTGAACATTCCAGAGAGCATCAAAATAGATAGCGTGATAGACAAGTGGTAGGTATACATGATTACCATACACATGGAAAGTTGTTAGAGGCTTCGGACAAATGACAAAGGCCTCTAAAGGAACTCTCCCTTAAAAACACCTTTGGTGTAATTAACAATTTTGTTTAATATTCATTAACTTTTTTTATAAGCGCAATTTTTTAATGGTATAATAATTTGAGTTTATGAAGTGAGCATCGTTTTTTTTATTTGATTAAAAATAGATACATTTTATGATCAAGGTTGAGTGAATAATCCATAAAACGATTTTTAACTTTACTTTATGTTTCCACCATGTTGAAGATGTAAAGAAAATGGGCTATCTTTTTAAAATAAGTTTTCCATTCATATATGTTGAAAAGGGTTTGCATAACTAATAAACCCATAGCACCAAAGAACATATCACAATCACCTATCAACCAAGCTAAATTATCAACCAAGACCGTTAACTACTTGTAGCATCCTATGTATCACCAAGAGCCAAGTCTACGGGATGGGAATCCACAGGGGGGATTCGTCATTTTTTCTGAATGCGCCTAGGGGCAATAGGCAACCCATGTTCGCCTTTGCATCTGCTTCCTTTTTTGATCCACACAGGATATGGAAAAAGAGAGAGGAGGAGAAATCTTGTAGCACTTGTTGAAGCCTTTGCAGTGTCTTGTTGATCGCTAAATTACTAAAGTGATCATTTGTATTTAAAATCTTTATCAGGATTTCAGAGTCTCCAAAAACTTGTATTTCTTTATTTCCATTTTCATGTGCTATCTGATAAAATTTTAGCAGCCCGAGAATTTCAGTCTGGTTATTTGTTCTCTGACCAAGTCCCCAACTAAAGCTATCTTTTTGGAATCCATTCGAGGAGTAAATCACTCTGCATGTTCCTGCGTTCCCTGGGTTTCCTTTGGAGGCATCGTAAAAAAGACCGAGGCTATGCCTTGCCTCCTCCACCAAGCCTGAAAAATTGCATCTGTGTCTCGCAAATTCCATCCAAGAGTGATAGAGGGGTGAACAGAGGTTTGTTTTCTGTCCCGGAAAGTGAAGGTTCCTATCTATTTATTTTTTTCATGGAGGAGAGTATTTTCGTTCTTGAAGGAATGGTTAGCCACTGTTTCAAGAAGGAGAGATTTTGCTTTAGCTACCAGCATTTAGGGGAAGGCAAAGTGTTGTTGAAGACCTGTTTGTTTTTGGACATCCATAGATTCCAACAAATGTATTTGGGGATGGCCTGCCAAATTATTTTCCAAATTGAACTGCTTTGAACCTCTTGAGGATAGCACGCCTTCCAGGAGGAGAATAAGTTAACCACTGTGATCTGCTTTGGAACTGTGGAATTGAGACCTTGAAGGGAGATCTTCCATACTTCTTGGGTGAATGGACAGTCCACAAATAGGTGATCCATTATTTCAAGAGCATTACAACACATGGGACATCTATGAGGACTAATAATGCCTCTTTTTGCCAGATTTTCTCTTGTCAAAACTTTCATGTGCATTAAAACCCAGCAGAAGAAATTTATTTTGGGAAGGACGAGAGGATCCCAAACCTGCTTCCAAAGGGTTGTTGACTCGATTGATGCTTAGGGGGATTGGAGTGAAGTAAATCCTTGAGTTGCGGTGTAGAATCCAATCTTTCCCCAATCCCATTTATCCGACAAGAGAAGATGCACAGGAGCTAAGTCCATCAACGTAGCTAGGAGAAGAATTTTCTGGGTGTGCAAATGATATGGAATGCCCGAGAGGACCCATGTCTGCTAGCTCCCTAACGCGTCCCACGAAGAGATATCTGCCACTTTGATGAATCCATGTTGAGTTAGCCACTCGCAGATCTCCTTGAATTCTTCAGAAATGTTGAGGGGCGCGTTGCCCATGATACTGTCTTGCCACAACATGGTTTTTCTCCCATTCCCTGGGATACAATACAAATGATTTTGGAAGAATTCAAGCCCGCGACAACAGAGGTTCCAGATCAAAGTGCCTTTGGGAGTATTTTTTTCCCGAAGGTTTCTCAATGAAGCCCCATTGAGGTATTTTTTCCTTAGGAGTTTACTTACAGGGTGCCTGCGATTTGTATAAAGATTCCAGAGGATTTTTCCACCATGTGCCAGATTTGCAAGCTCGGGATCTCTTACCTGTAAGTCTCCTTCAGAAAATGGGCGTTTGACAATTTCCCAATTGACCAAATGGTATTTATTTTGATTGCCTTTAGCTCCACGCCAGGGAAAGTCTCGAATCATCTTTGGAATCTGAGTCGTGATCGCCTTTGGGGCTAGAAGGAAGGAAGCTTGGTAGATTGGCAAGGAAAACATGATCGATTTAATGAGGGTGAGTTTCCCAACATTAGTAAGCCACTGACCACCCCAAGATGAGATTTTTTCTTTGATTTTTCTTATAACTTTTGTCCACAATGAAGACTTGTTGGAGCCCAGAGTTAAGGGAAGTCCGAGATATTTTATTTTTTCCCAAGAAGCATAGCCCGAGAGCCCCAGGTAAAGGGAAATTTGCTGAATAGTTTGGTGATCTACATTCTGCCCATACACTGCACTTTTCCTTTTATTGATGAGCGCTCCAGAGATACTGCAGAAGCTTTGGAGGATTTCGCTGAATTTTTTTGCAATCTATATGGAGGCTCCGCCCAGCATGAGGGAATCATCTACAAAAAGGGCATGATTGATTGGATCAAGGCCCTTCATCAGCCTAATGCCTGGGATTGATCCATCCTTCTTTTCAACAGTCAACTCTCTGCTTAATGAATCTGCCATCAAGATGTACAGGAAGGGGGAAAGGGGGCAACCTTGCCTTAATCCCCTCAAAGCTTGAAAATAATTGGTGGGTATGTCATTGACTAGGGGGGCTATCCAAGGCTTTTCAGTACAAGCTTTCATAAGATTTAAAAAGTCAGGACAAAAACCAAAAGAGAGAAGGACTTTATAAAGGAGGAGAGGTTTACCTGATCAAATGTGTTTTCCATGTCAAGCTTTATAAGCATCCCTTGCTCCTGCCAATGATGACTGGAGTGCATGGCTTCTTGTACATGAATTACATTATCTAGAATATGTCTCCCTTTGACAAATCCACCTTGCATGGGGGAAATGAGATTCTCTAACAGAGGCTTAATTCTGTTTTCCAATAGCTTAGACATAATTTTGTATGAAGCGTTGCAAAGCGAGATAGGCTTGAATCTTTCAAAGGAGCTCGGGTTCACTTCTTTGGGGATTAATGCTAGGAAATTGTATTTAGTGTTGCCTCCCACTTTGGCTCTTTGTTGGAAAGCTTTAATCATTCTCAATAATTCTGTCTTGATTATGTCCCAGCATGCTCTATAAAAATGGATTGAGAAACCATCTAGCCCTGGAGCTTTGTCGGGTTCCATGGACCAGATGACATTGCAGATTTCTTCTTCAGTAAATGGCTTCACGAGGACTGAGTTATCATCCCTGCTTACAAGAGAGGGAATGTGTGAGAGGAAGTCTGAGGTAACCTCTTCGCAACCAAATCCATCTTCCTTGTAAAGGTTCTGAAAGTGTATTTATGTTGCTACTTTGAGCTGATAAAAACCTTTGTGAATTGATCCATCTGTGGAGGCAATTTCAGAAATGTGATTTCGGGAAAGGCGGGCTCTGAACTGTCGATGAAAGAAGGAGGTGTTTCAGTCTCCAGCTTTTAGCCACAAGCTTCGAGACTTAAGCCTCCAATACTCTTCTTCTTGGCGAAAAACGCGGAAATTTTTTCTTTGAGTAGCTTGTTCTTTCTCTAATTCTGAGTTAGTGATGTCCTTGATCTCCATTTCCAATTACAAATCTGATAACTATTGAACGGTCTCTTGTCTGAGACTAGAGGGGGTGTTAATGGGATTTTTAACCCAACATTTCAAAGCATGTTTTGTTTCCTTTAATCTATGCTCCCACACAAAGCTTGGAGACCCTGTAACTAGAGAGGACCAAGCTGAATGGACAGTTTCCAGGAACCCCTCCTTATCTATCCAAAGAGGGCTGAAACAAAATGGAATTGGGCCCATATTTTCTTCTTCTTCCAAATGCAAGAGAATGGATTTGTGATCGGAAGTCAATTTTGGGAGAATCTTGGAAGAGATTAATCTCCTTTCTTGCAAAAACGAGCTCTGGACTAAGAACCTATCCAAGGGAGCTGAGATTTGATCAACCCCAACTCTGTTATTTGTCCAGGTGTAGAGTCCTTTCGAAGGATTGAAATCAAGGAGATCCCACTGTTGAACTAGGTCTTAAACGGAGGGGAGAATTTGGTCCCTGCCACTGTTGCATCCTCTCT
This sequence comes from Picea engelmannii, assembly GCA_009831015.1. Classification (NCBI taxonomy): domain Eukaryota; kingdom Viridiplantae; phylum Streptophyta; class Pinopsida; order Pinales; family Pinaceae; genus Picea; species Picea engelmannii. The sequence goes on along the minus strand of WSFP011457167.1, from coordinate 3,190 downwards.
TTTCTTTTGGTTCAAAAACTAAGTTTAGATCTGCGGCTAAAATAATGTTCGAAGGAGAGAAGATCTCTAAAAAATATGCTAAAGATTGCCAACAATCTTTCTTCTCGGAATAAAGGACAAGAACATAAAGATTGAAGAGTGAGAGAGTAATCTTACTTGAAGTATGTCAGAGTTCGGTGAAAATCCAATGTTGAGTCTCAAAAGAGTTTTCTAGATGAAACTTGTCCTTCGCCCACAGAGTTTCGAGACCGCTTGAGGAGGTCGTTGCACTGATGGCTTTCCCTGCATTTTTCTTCCATTTATGGTTGATGATTTCTAGAAGGGTTTCCCCTTCTATTTTAGTCTCTTGGAGCATGAGGATCTCGGGAGATTCAATTTTCAAAAGGTCTTTGACTGCTTCGACCTTCGATGGATCCCCCAAGCCTCTGGAATTCCAAGAGACTATGTGCATTATTTACTGGGATTGGAGTGGGTAGGACCTCCCTTGGGGGGCCTTGTTCTGGTATTTCTTCCAATGGAAATTTCAATGGTGGATTGGCTTCCTTGCATTTTTTGCCTCTTCGCTTGTTCTTCTCTAGCTTCCTTATGTGATTTCTTCCCTGCTCTTTTTGAGGGTCTCTCAAAAGACTCTTCTTCCGAAGATCCAAAGGTTTCCAGGGGTTTCTTTTTTGTCATTTCTACGTAGGAGGGGGAGGAGGAGATTCCAATTGGGGAACCGGATTGGGTTGCCTCTACATTGTCTTTCTCCACTACCAGAGGAAGGGTTTGTTGCTCGGGTTCCTCGATCATTGGATCAGAAATTTCTAAAGGATTGTTGAGGATTTCGAAAGGGTTTTTAGAAGCCTCTGATATTGGAGGGGTTGAGCTCCCTTCCCCAAGAACTTTCGTTGAGGTAGGGGTGTCAGAGCCCATTGGCGCCCATTTCCCTTTGGATATGTTGTTATGATTTGGCGGGGTTTCTTTTTGAACCTGTGTCCATTGATTGCCTTTCGAGTTCTCCACCTCTTTCTCAACCTTATTTTTGCAATGCTAGGAAAAATTTCTGTAGCCATGGCAATACCTGCATTTAAATGGGAGTTGTTCATAATCCAATTCTTGGATGTGAGACCAGTCTGCGATCGTTAGTTGAATGGCTTCTGAGAGCCCCACCTCCAAATCGACTTCGACGCATATTCTTGCACATGAATACTAATCCTTTCTCTCTGCTCTGTCGATGTATTTTCCGAGGGTGTTTCCAATGGATTCTAATGACTTCGGATTCCAGCAATGCAAGGATAAATGGGGAAGACACACCCAAACCAGGACAATCGAAGGCACATCTTGCGTCGGATCGAAATCTGGGGACCATTTATTCAGGTACAAACCTTGAGGGCCCATAAAATATGGTCCATTCCTAAAGATGAGATTTTTGTCTTCTAGATTGTCAAAGACGAAGACAAAGAATCCCCTGCCAACAAGGTGGCTTATGATACCTTCCGTAACTAGAGGACTCTGGTTCCTCTGCACCCATGCGTCTACATCTTTGGGAGAAGGCCATAAGCCATTGAACTTCCCAATGAGCCCCTGTTCAACTAAGTTCAATGCAGATCAATGTGTTTCTTCTGCTGGGAGGGCGACCGAACATATATTATCCATCTTTTTTACAAATTTTTGCTGAGCATCTGATGTTGGGCGTTTGTTGTTGGCCGTGACCAGCTTCCTGAAAGCTGCAATATCTGGAGGGAGAGGGAGGGGATTCTCCGGGCCCCCTCTTGGTACCATGGCGGCGTGAGCAGGAGGAATGAGGCGGCACACCAGAGCAAGCACGCACGGGGGCCTGTGTCCGAGGGGTTTTTTAGGTACCCTTCTAAACTTACAAGCAACTAAGAATGCTCAAATATTTTTGTTTTAGTTGTGGTATTTTAGTAAACATTGATAAGACAAAGGTTATGATCATCAAATGGAAGAACACTACTTACTCTAATTTTGTGTAGGACAATAACATCTTAAAGGAAGTTAATTTTGACGAGCATCTTGGAATTTAGCTTTATCATAAGTTCAGTTGGTAAGTGTTGAGAAAATGATTATTATAGTATGGAAAACTTATCTTGACCCTATAAACAACTATAAAGAAACATATTTTTGGTTCTATATTAATAAAATAAAAAAAATAAAACATTTTTAACACATTTTTAATGCATTTGGTACATTGTTACTTTTTTTTCCAATAAGAAATTCGCTCCAAAATTATATTAAAAATATACTTTTTAATACATCCGAGAGGTGTTTATTCTCATACTCAGGAATCTGATTCCATACCATGAGAGGAAAAAAGAAACAGAAATGGTTACCATAACCAATAACCGGGATGTAAACATCCGAAAAGCTGTCAGTTGTCTTCAAAACTCTAATTCCAGTAACAAGAGAAAGGATAATATAAGCAATGCTCCTAAAACAAAAAATTTCAAGACTAGAACAGGTTGATATAAGAAGTAGGACCTATTGTCCCTCCATCCCATCTATAGTAGGATAATCACCCTCTCAGCTCCAAGAGAAACTGTTTGGAGAGTAAGTCAGCTTCCACATTGAAGTCTCTGTAAACATGCTGAAAATGTATCTCCTGAAAGGACTTTATCAACTCAATAATTTTTTGTTTCCATGGTTCAAAGGCAGTTGAATGTAGTTCCCTTTTTTGCTTCAGCCACTCGATGAAAACCATTGAATCCCCCATTACATGAATATTTCTAATTTTTAGTAATTTTGCTAGGATGAGCGTAGTCCAAGCCCCCAGTAGCTCTGCTTTGTTATTTGTACCTTCCCCATAGTTTCCCCATAGTTGATGAGCCACTTGTACTTGGAAGAGTCAAGATCTATGATTTACCCTCAGCACCACAATTTTTCCCACCTGAAGTAGAAGCCCCATCAAATTGTGCGCTGGAAAACCCCATCTTCGAGTGGATCGGTCTCTGTCTATTCAGTTGTTTAATTTTTGGGCAAGGTGCACTTTGAAGGGAAAAAAGTATTTTATAAACTACCTCCCAGGCACGTGGAGGTTTATCCTCGAAAACAGTTTTATTTCTTGTGATCCATAAATTCCAGCAAGTAATCGCTGCCAGTCTATTTGAGACAGAGGGGTTTTTTGTCCATGCATCCCAGCAATTCAAGAAGGAATCTCCTGACCAGGCCAATTTGATCTGTAGCTTAAGTGTTA
>WSFP011457141.1:0-19222 GCA_009831015.1 Picea engelmannii | reverse complement strand
CATCTTGCAGTATTGAATGCTATGAATTTCCCTACCCTATACATAAATAAATATTTTTCCATTCATGTTATGTATTTTTAATTTTACTTCATTCACCATATTTTTCAGAAGCAAGAAGTTAGAGATTTAAATTTAAGTTGTTGAGAAATTTTGTTTCACCTTTCGAATCATCTTTTCAGGTGAACTAGGAACAATTTGTTTGAATGCAGACTCCATTAACCCAACATGAGAAGGAAATAAGTCTACAGTTCTCAACAGACCACAGGGGTATGCTATCCCCACTGGATTCGATTTTAGTACTAGATTTTATCCAATCATTAACATGCATCATGATCTAGATCAAAGGGGTAAAATTCAAGAGAAGGAGGTCAAAAGGGATCTTTCAGAGCTCACAAATGAAATACACAATGCATATGGTCGGGAGCCAATAAATTCATAGTGAAAATCAAGCACTAAGGGCCTAGGACTCAACTTCAAATACTTGGGTTCTTATCAGGAGAATGAAAGGTGTTTATCTCGTCTAAAATAAGTTTAAGCCCTCACCCAAATGGATCCATATAATATAACCGAGGCTTAAAGAGAAAGTGTAGGCAGAGGTACGAGCCCGACCATTTGAGGGATACAAGTAAGCCTGATCAATGGTTAAGGATGCATGTCGCATCAGAAGAACATTCAGGATTTAACACCGCATTAGGGTACAACAACGATTTTAGGATGCTATGTTTCAAAGAGTAAAAGGTGTCGCATGGTAATATGTGAAAAATGAAAACCATTCCACTAGGGCTGCGACAGTGGTATTTCGATTCCACCATGATTGCATATCATCCAACTCACCACCTATATGACCGTTCATATGACATTGGCTGAAGCCAACATGGTATTTTTTGATTAATTGGCTTGGTTATCGTTGATGTCAACCCTTGAAGCAAGTCCAATAACAAATTCCAGTAGCCCCAACAGTATGGTTAAAGGAAAAAATGTTTGTTTGATGTATAAAGGTAGAAATATCAATGTATTTTTAGTTAAGACTATTCTAAATGGATAGTACATGTCATGCCATTTCCGTTGATACATGGAATGTCACATAACTCCACACGGTTAGAGATTTATGGCCTTGTGAAGTTAGAGAACCCTCATGAGTTATCTAGAAGCCACTAGAAGGTCAAGGAAGTCAATTTATTGGAGAAGATCCTAGAAAAAGTTTACTAGTCAAAGTGGCTATAATTAGGAGTTAATCTTGAGTTAAGTGGTTGAAAAAAGAAAATATTTAAAAATAAATTAGTTGCAACTAGAAGTGTAGAGTTTACTATTTGTGGATAAAGTGGTTGTAAGTGGACAAAGTGGTTAGAAGGGGGTTATCCATAAAAGAAGGAAGTTGGGTGAAGTGAGTTAGAATATAACCCCCTGAGAGAGCTACATGGAAGCATAAATAAGATAGCAATGCTCTCCTATTAGCACCTATTGAGAACATTGAATATCTATTATTGTGAAATGCTTATTGCAGGTACTAATTAATACATCTACAGTTGCACAAGTTTGACAAAGCAAAGACAGAGTGATGACAATTTTTTGTGGCCGCAGTGAAGTGTGAAGAAATCATGAAAAACCCTACTTAGGGTCATCCCCTTGGGTCACCCAATAGACATCGCACGAGGCACCCCCGCGGGTCAAGTAGATCCTATCACTCGAAGCCCCACTGGACATCTCTCCTGTGTCAAGCGAGGTACTAATGTGAATGTAATTCTTAAAGTTGCAGTTGGAGAACAAAGGAAGTTGGTTCTTCCAATGAATGTAAGTCTTAAAGACATATAAGAAAAATGATTCCATGGTTTTCTCTCGCATTGGGTTTCCATGTAAAAATACTGGAGTACTGTGTATGTGTATGATTTCTCATTGTTCATGGTTCATTTATTCTGCACTTGTTGAATGATAATGGTAAATTGATCATAAAGATAATCAACATTTATATACTGTGGATAAAAATGACTAAATTTCTCTATTATTGATTGAACCCCACCTCTCAGTAATCAAATAATTGGTATCAAAGAAGGTTCCTTCAAAAATCAGTTTAACCACTTAAAGGTAGATCATGGAGAGAAACAATATGTATAAAAATGGAATACCACATTTTGATGGAAAAAACTATGCATTTTGGAGAAGAAGGATGAAAACATATGTACAAGCACATGGATTTGAGATTTGACAATCAATTGTAGATGTATATAAAGAACCAATCGTTGCTCCAACAAATGAAAATGGAAGGAAACTTAGTCTAAATAATTCAAAAGCCAAAAATGCACTCCTGAATGGTCTGGTTGATTAAGTATATGTCAAAGTTATGCATTGTAGCTCCACAAAGGATATTTGGGACAAACTTAAGAATGTTTATGGAGATGAAAAAGTCAAGCAAACAAAGATTCAAACTTACAGAGGTCAAATTGAACAGTCGAAGATGAAGGAAGATGAGAATATTGCAGCTTAGTTCTTACAAGTTGATGAAATAGTCAATGCAATCAAAGGATTGGGAGAAGAATTTGATGAATCTATAATTGTTCAAAAAGTACTAAGATATCTTCCAATGATATTTGATCCTAGGATCTCATCACTAGAAGAAATAATAGATCTGGATTCAATAAACATGGATGAGCTACATGGGATTTTTACAGCCTATGAAATGAAAACCAAATAGGAGAATCCAGTTACAAAAGAAACAACATTCAAAGCTTCCAAGAAGTCAAAGAAAAAGGGCAAGAAAAAGGGCAAGAAAAAGGAAAAGTTAGATAGTAGCAACAATGACATCTCAAAAGATGATGAAGAAGTAGCCAACTTCGCCAGAAGACTGAAAAAGGGAACCAAAAGCAAATATAAAGGTAAGATTCCATTGATTTGTTTTAATTGTGATGGTATTGGTCATTTTTCTAACAAATGTCCCCATAAGAAAAACAAAAGAAATGAAGAAGGTGATTCAAATAGAAAATAAATGTACAAAGGAAATAAAACCAAAAAGAAATTCTTCAAGAAAAGATTTTGCAGAAAAGAAGATATCACCTCATCAGGTGAAGATGAAGACAATGGAAGTAAGACATAAAGGGTTCTATTCATGGAAGTAGAAGAATCCAATGAACAAGGCACCAAAGAAGAATATGAAGAGGCATAATTTGACTACATAGAAGAATTGATGAGCACAATAGAAGTTATAAAAAGGGAAAAGAAGAACAACAAGTCGCTACAGGAAGAACTAAAAAGAAAAGAGGAATATCAAAGTTCCAACTTTGAAGAAATAGAACAAATGATCACTAAATTGAAAATCCAAGTTGAATAAGACAAAAGAATTGAAGAAACACTCAAAGAACGGTTGGAAGAAAAGGACAGGATCATTGGAAATTTGGAAGCAAACATTGTCACATTGAGAAAAGACCTTCAAAAGAAAAACTTGCAGAACAACTCAAAAGTTTTGAACGATATTATCAACAGCCAAAGGCCAAATCATGACAATTTCAGACTTGGATACAATTAGAAAAAAAAGGGATCAAGCTCCAAAACAACAGATGAAGAAACACAACCAAGAAGCTATGTATAGATAGTCAGAGGAGACAATAAATTCTATAAACAACATCACAAAGACATTCCTCCACTCAGAAGAATCAGATTTTAGAATCAGTGACAGTCAGAAACAAGAAGGACTCAAGAAGAAGAAGGGTTCATAAGTGTAACTCATTTTAGAAGATCTATAGCTCCTAGGTATTAAAATATATTTCTTGGCTTATGTTATTCATGTAAAAATTGTGGACATAATTCTGTGAATTGTAGAGCTAATAATAGGAACATAGAAAACCATGAAAGTTATGCACGAAATGATTATTGAACAAGGTCGAGTGAAACACAGAGAAGAATCTACAACATGTTTGAATCCTTGAGCGCTGGAGTGGAATGCTGCAAGTGCAAAAACTTTGGACACATGGCCAAATATTGTAGAATGATAGTACCTCCTAGAGAATCTAAATAGAATAACAAAAATCATAGACAAAAACATCAACAAAGAATATGGATAAGAAAGAAGAATCAACACAACAATGAAAAATGCACACTCAATCTACAAGCTAAACACAAAAAATGTGGTTGGTATGTTGACAATGGTTGCTCAAAGCACATGATAGGTGATGAGGACATGTTTCTAACCTTGAGAAAGGAAAGAGATGGATCTGTCTCCTTTGGAAACGATGACTTAGTTAGAATAATTGGAAGAGGCACAATCATAATTGGAAATAAGGATACCAAGGCAAAGAATGTTTTACTAGTGGAAAATATGAAACACAATCTTTTGAGTGTAATTCAAATGTGTGACCAAGGTCATAAAATTGTGTTTGATTCACAGAAATGCGAGATAAAAAAGGTAGATTCAGGAATATTAGTGGCAAAAACTATGATAACTTCAAGCAACATATATGTACTAAGTAAAATTCAAAAAGAAAAATGTTGTTTAAGAAAGGAAGATGAAGTTTGGTTATGGTATAGACGAATGTGTCGCATAAATTTTGATAATCTTGTCAAGGTTAGAAAAAAGGAAGTAGTAAGAGAAATTCCCCACATCATGAATCCAACAAGAAGATTATGCAAGTATTGTCAACAAGGAAAGAAAACAAAGACCAAGTTAAAAACAAAGGAATACTCCACAACAAGACCACTGGAAGTTGTGCATATTGATCTAGTTGGACCAACTAGAATGAAAGGTTTGAAAGGTGAATAGTATTTTATTCTATTATTTGATGATTTTACAAGAATTACTGCATTTTGTTTTCTCAGGAAAAAGTCAGAGGCATTTGAGAACTTCAAAGTGTACAAGGAGGTGGTTGAAAATGAAATAGATTCGAAAATAAAATTCTTAAGATCGGATAATGGAGGAGAGTTTACTTCAAAATAATTCTGTAGTAAGCATGGGATGAAAAGGCAATTCTCAATTGACAAGACACCACTACAAAATGCAGTCATTGAAAGAAAGAACAAGACAATACAGGAAATGGATCGAACTATGTTAATGGATTCCAAGTTGACAGATGTATTTTGGGCACAGGCAGGGCATACATCAGTTCGCATTCAAAACAAAAGAATTCTTAGAAACAATAGTGATAACACTCTGCATGAGATTTGGAAAGGAATACCAATGAATGTGAAGAATTTCATAGTTTTTGGAAGCCAATACTACATTAAAAGAGAAAATGGAAGAATGGGAAAGTTTGATTCTCGTGTTGACAAGGTTATACTTTTTGGGTACTCAAGCACAAGAAAATCATACAACTGTTTCAATTTAAGGCTCAACAAAATTGTGGAAAGCATCAATGTGATTTTTTATGAGACATGTGGACGTAGAATAAAGGAAGAAGAAAAGGATTCAACAGAATAGGTTCACAAAGAAGAAGAAAAGGAAGAAGATGCAACAAAAGGGGAAGAAGATGAAGAGAAGTTAGAAGATGAGGAGAAAGAATAAAAGGATCTTCAATTACCTCCAAATACACCTAGAAAATGAATACAGAATAATGATTCATCAGATTAGATTATTGGGAACAAAGATGCAGGAGTTGAGACTAGAAGAAGAATTCATTCACCGGAACAACTACCCCTAGCACTCTTATCTTCGATTGAGCCAAGCATCTTTGAAGAAGCCAGCAAGGATGAATTATGGACAAAATCCATGGATGAAGAGTTGGATTAGATAGAGAAGAATGATACTTGGGAATTGGTTGCAAGGCCAAGGTACAAGAATGTGATCAACACAAAGTGGGTCTTCAGAAATAAATTGAATGAATATGGACAGGTTACCAGGAAAAAAGATAGATTGGTATGTAAAGGATACACAAAGGTTGAAGGTATCGACTTTGAAGAGACATTTTCCCCAATTTCCAGAATGGAAGCAATCAGATTGATCCTAGCCTATGCATGCTCCAAAAATATTAAAGTGAATCAATTGGACGCCAAATCAACCTTCTTGAATGGGGATCTAGAAGAGGAAGTCTACATTGAGAAACCAAAAGGATTTTATCTGTCAAAGAATGAAAGATATTTTTGTAGGTTGAATAAGGCCTTATATGGTGTCAAACAGGCCCCCAGAGCATGGTATTCCAGACTAGACAAATATTTACAACAACAAGGGTTTGGGAAAGGAACTGTAGACAACAACCTATACATCAAGGTAACTTAAGATAGCATTTTGTTAATTGAAGTTTGTGTTGATGATATTATATTTGGAAGTGATGATGATAAGATGAGATAGAAATTTGCAAAGGATATGCATAATGAGTTCGAGATGTCATTGCTTGGAGAATTATCTTTCCTTTTGGTTCTTTATATATGTCAAAGCAACCAAGGGATTTTTATCTCTCAAACCAAGTACATTAGAGAGATGATAAAGAGGTTTGGAATGGAATATTGTAAACCAATCAACACTCTTATGCAAACTAGTTGCAAGTTAAGTAAATATGATGATTCAAAGTTTACAGATCAGAGGCAATATAGGTAAATGATTGGAAACTTACTTTATGTGACAACACCTAGACCAGATGTAATGCAGGCAGTCAGACAGGTGGCACGATTTCAAGCAACACCAAAGGAATCACATGTTATAGAAGTAAAGAGAATATTCAAATATCTTAAACGTACAAAATAATTTGGATTATGGTATCCAAAAGGAAAGGATCTATCACTTATTGCCTACATAGGTGCAGATTGGGAAGGTTGCATTGATGATCAGAGAAGTACAAGTGGAGAAACATTCAAGTTGGGTGAGTGTTTGGTATATTGGCTAAGCAAGAAACGATCATCAATATCAATGTCTACAGCTGAAGTACATCCTCCCCCACTAAAAGTCATTTACATCCTTGGAAACATTCTCAAGAACTTTATTTCCTTCAATTTCATTGGCAGACCCATGCATCCATTCTCAATTGACTCTTTCAACTACTCCACACTATCCATCCTAGAATTTCCATGCCACTTCCCATTGCACCATTTTTTCCTTTGAACAAGTGTCTTTTCCCAACTTCTGTCAACAATGTGTCTTAGATTTCTTATTGCTACTTATTCTTGCTACAATTGTAATCTAAGTCCAACAGTTTTGCAACTACCTTTTGTTGTTATAGTTGCAATCTACCCTTCATCAAGAAGACCATCAAAATTTCCAAGTGTTTCACTATCCAAATATACAAATGCATGTTATGAACCAATGCCTTGATAATGATAAAAAGTCAATGAATAATGGCCCACTTCGAGGGGGAAACCTCCTTTTACAATACATTCAATTTACAAGAAAAGATAAGATGATCCTAAGATTAGGTCTCCTTGGCATATATATAGGAGACAAAGGGTACAATTATAATGAAAGGGTATAGTGAAAGGTTCTATCCAACCTACTAATATAACACTATAAATGTAATATAACAATATCTAGGGCTTAATAAGGGTTTTTATTCTTAGCATGGGGCTTTGTCTATGGATTAACATAACCCTCCCCTTCAAACAAGTGTTTTCCTCAACACTTGACTAATCACGAGTGTTTTTGCAAGAAGAACTCATCTTCCCATGTAGCCTCTTCCACTGGTAGGTTATTCCATTTGATGAGGTACTCAATAATTTCTCGATTTGCAGTTGTTTAACCCTTGTTTCAAGGATTGTTTCTGTCTCTAGTATGATTTTCCCTTCTCCATAAATCTCTGGTAAAATAGCTTACACTACGATATTTCCATCAATTATCTTCTTTAAGCAAGACATGAAAAATTGTATGTACACTTTCTAGTTGTAAATGAATAGCATGGTTATGAGCTAGAGTAGGTGAAATACCCTTAGGCATCTCTCCAAATACCTTGGAATGATCATTGATAACTTTTTGGAGATCCACTAGATAAGTGGATATATATGTTTGGATCTCTAGTGAGCACAATTGTGCAATTACTCCATGGTGTCCATTTTTGAGTAATTTTTTCATGTTGTCAAAGATGATCACTTTAGAGTGTTTCCCTTGGATACCTCTAAGCTTAATTTCCTTTCCTTCTGAGGAAAATCTCATGAAAATATATTGAAAATCAAGGGCCATTGTTCCCAATTATTGTAACCATTGGACCCTTAATACAACATCAACACCCCCCATATAGATTTCAATCATGGAAATATCCAATAAATACTCCCCCATATTGAGATTAATACTATGAAACTTCCAAGAACAATTCATGATACCTCCATATGAAATCATTACTTGAAACTTTGGTGCTTGAAATAGAGAGCAATTGAGAAATTTTTCTAATTTGTAGTCAATGAAGTTATGGGTACTACCATAATCAATCAACACTATTACCTTTTTATTTTTGATATATCCTTCTATATTGAGGGTGTATGGAGCATTGAGGTCGACTAACACCCAACAAGATATCGTTGGAGTAGTATCTTCTAGCTTTAGATCCTATGATGGTTCCAATTCTTGATCTTCTTGCTCTTCACTTTCTATGTAGAATACTTTCTTCTCACTACATTTATTCCCCTTACTATACTTTCTATCACAATTCAAATGTAGTCCCTTTTATCTTTTTTTATACATTTTTTGAGGTTTCAACCTTGTTGGTTGATTACCATCAAAATTCCTCATATCAATCTTCGGACTAAAGTAGTTCCTTGGTGCTGACTTGAAGCCCTGATGATGTGGATCTTAGAGTGATGAATGATAGATTACTAATAGTCTACTGCTTTAACCACAAATTGTTTCTTCTGCGCAACTATCATTTTGGATGGGGCCATCTCTGTACTTAGAAATTGTATAGTGTCTGTGAAGTATTAGTCTACCATTTTAACTGCAAATAGTTGTGCATATGGAAAGTTGTCATTTGAAATCCCTTCATGTTATCCTAATAGTATTCACAATAAATGGTTTGGTCCTGCATTCAACTTTCCTGGTTTCAAAACAACCTAAAAATCGTACACCTGAAACAATAGTAACCACCTACATATTCTCCCCCCCAACACTAGCTTATTCACTAAGTATTTTAGTGCAAAATAGTCTGTATACATATTAAAATGAGAACCTAATAAATAATGTCAAAAATTTTGTAGCGCATATACCATTTCCAAGCCTTCTCGTTCTGTCATAGTATAATTCTTATCTTCTATGGAAATGATCCATATGGATATCGGTGGCCACCCACCTTTTCCAACTGGCTCAAAACAGTTTTCTGGCAATTTTGGTAATTTACTATTTTTAGCAGGTTTTAACTTCCGGGGCCATTTTGAGGCCCTAAATGATGTTTTTTGGGAAAACATGTTTTCAATATTGTAGTTCATTCAATATTGTGTCTAAAATGAATCTCCTCGAATATACTTTTCCAATGGGCTATCATACGCCTAAAACAGAGATCGTATGCAAAAGTTACGACCCTGGGAAGTTGATGTACTAACTTACCCAAACGGGGCCCACATGACTTTTGGTGCTTCATCTCCTAGGGTTAGGTTTTTGGATGTCTATGGGTTTTGGAATTCCTTATTATTGTAAAAAGTCCTTCAGAGACTCATTGTAATTATCTTCTTTCAAATGAGCGCAACCGTCACATCTGTTCTCAGAGATAAGCCGCCACCATTCCAGCAAGCTTGTTTCTGCTGCATTTTACAGTTTCAACTTATTTCATTATTGAATAGAAAACCGGTTTTACTGTATCTATGTTATTTTGTGTTAAGCACTTGTTAATAATCTGTATTCATTTCATTCTACTCATAAAATTTGGATCAGTGGTGTCAGAGTGGTCTGCTCCTTGTCATCTTAATGCATGTCCCCAACGAGGTCGGAGTACAAAGAGTTGGGTATCGAGCTTGTTTCTCTTGAGGACAAAAGCTCTCATATGCCCATGGCATGATAAAAGAAAGATGATAGGATAGGAGATCCTTTCAAACTGTTGATTGAGGAATCCGTCACACAGCAGAGGAACGAGATGATGGATAGTTTCGCACAGATCCTTCAGCGACTACCAACAAGCGACGCATCTTCTTCGAACGGAGGCACCGCCCCCTTCAAGGTACAAATAAACTTCGATGTTCCTATATTTGAAGGTCATATATATGTAGATGTTGTAGACAAGTGGTTGAATCTACTAGAAGGGTATTTTTTGTCCATAACTTTTCGAATAGAGAAAAGATTACTTTTGCACTACTCAAAGTTGTTCCCCATGTCAAAGATTGGTGGGGAACTTTCTGTGAGCAAAAGGAAACATAGGAACCCTCATTATTTTCAGTCACAACCACTTGGGAATCCTTCAGGGATGCTATTAAGGAACAATACTACCCTGTCATAATTTATGACGACCTGTATACCAAATGGATCACACTGCGGCAAGAAAGAGACCAAGCAGTGCCAGATTTCACAAATATCTTCCATACCTTGTGCACCAAGATGTGTATCAACGATTTGGAGCGACATATGGTGCTCAAGTATCATGGGGATATGCATAGATACATCCATACTGAAATGGAAATTTTGGACATTTCATCCTTGGGCGTAGCATACCGATATGTCGTCAAATCGAGCAGAAGCTCAAACAAAAGACGCAGCAATTTGCACCTGGGAACCCCTCACAACAAAACCCAGTCATGGGCGGCCCTAACCCATAGAACAAAGGATGGAGCAAAGATGGATAGTATCAGGACAACCAATCCAAGCCACAAGAAAAGAAGGACACCAGAAAGACAAAGAAAGATACCGAGAAGTGGTGCAACTTCCATAAGAGCCCTTGGCATAATAGTGCTGACTGCCGCTCAAAGAAGTCATTAGTGACCAAAGTGAAAGCCTCTGAATCAGATACAGATTCTGACTCTGAACCATAGATAGAAAGGGGAAGACATATCATTGATGCAGAACCCAGTGCCACTATTGCTACCACCAAGATCCAGCCTAGTGAACCAGACGAGCCAGAAGAAGGAGAGCGCCTATTCCATTCACAGATGTGGGTAAAAGGCATCCCACTGCACTTCATCATTGATAGCAGTAGCAAGAAGAACCTCATCTTAGCAGAGGTCATCAATAAGTTGTCCCTGCAAACAACACTGCACCCACAACCCTACACCATTGGATGGCTCCGCTAAGGAAGCGATCTTCGTGTCAGCCAATAGTGTCGAATGTCGTACTGCATCAAGCCCTTCAAAGATGAGGTATTGTGTGATGTTTCTCCTCCCAAAGTTTGTGATGTTCTTTTGGGCCAACCTTATTTATGGAAATGTCATGATGTATATGAGTCTATCCCTCATAGTGTTATTATTACTTTGAACAGGAAATTGTACAGGATACCTGAGGCAGTCCCACCTAGTGCTATTTCCTTGATCTCTGCTAAGCAATGTAGGAAAGTCATCTCTTAGATGAGGGAGTTTTTCTTCTTCATGATTCACTCTTAGAATAAGCAAAAGCTCACAACCACATCCAGGTTCTCTTCATCCGACCTCTTCACACAGTAGAAGCAAGTAGATAAGGTCGTGGAAGAATACTCGGATATCTTCTCCTCACCTATAGGGGTAACTCTGCACTGCTAGGTCAAGCACCCCATCGATATGACCCTCGACACACTACTGCCCAATGGGCCATTCTATTGCCGCTCTTTGTTAGAGAATGAGGAGATCAAGAGGCATATCCAAGAACTGCTCCACAAGGGGCACATCCATCCCAACTCATCACCTTGTAGGAGCCCAATCATGCTAGTACAAAAGAAAGATGGAACCTGAAAACTCTGTATTGATTATTGGGCTTTGAATAAAATCACAGTTAGAAAACGATATCTGATTCCCTGAATTGACGACCTCATTGATCAGCTCATGGGGGCCAAACACTTTAGTAAGATTGATCTGAATTCTGGCTACCACCAGGTCCCGATAGAACGAACAGATGTATGGAAGACCACCTTCAAGTCAAAGGAAGGTATTTTTGAATGGTTGTTCATGCCCTTTGGTTTGACAAATGATCCAACCACTTTCATGAGGATGATGGACGATATCCTGCGACCATTCACCAATAATTTTGTAGTGGTGTATCTGGATGACATTCTAATTTACAACAAGACTTGGGCCTAACACTTGCAACATATTCAAAAGGTTTTGCACACCCTGTGGAAGCACAAGCTATATGCCAAGTTGGAAAAATTCTCCTTCGGCATGGACAGAGTCCATTACCTGGGCTACATCATTGATCAACATGGCGTACATGTGGATCCAACCACGATCCAAATCATCCGTGACTAGCCAGTCCAAACCACACTCGCTAAGCTTCGGAGTTTCTTGGGCCTTTCCAATTTCTACCACAGGTTCCTGTTGGGATTCTCCCATATTGCATGGGCCCTCAGCCAAATAAGCAGGGGTGGTGGTAAGGCAAAATTTGCGTGGGGACAGTCCCAACAATAAGCATTCGATGAATTGAAGAAACGCTTGTGCTCAACCCCAATACTTTCACTACTAGACCTGCAACAACCCTTTGAGATCGATATAGATGCTTTAGACTATGTTGTGGGTGTCATTCTCACTCAACACGACCACCATGTAGCCTATCATAGTGAGACATTGTCAGATATTGTCCGTAAGTACCCTACTTAAGACAAAGAAATTTACTCCATTGTGCAAGCCTACCGCCAGTGGAAACATTACATTCTTGGGAAGGAGACAGTCATCCACACTGATAATAAGCCACTGTAGTTCATGCAGACATAGGGAAAATTTTAGAATGACCTCCATCAAAAGTGGTCCACATACTTGCAGCAATTTCACCTCAACATCAAGTATAAAACAGGAAGCACCAATCACATCGCTGATTGCCTCAGTAGACTTCCAGTCATGACACTCACCATGGTGCTAGAATCTTGTGGCCATGAGACCTCTGGATGGCCCCAAATCTATGAGACAGACCCTAACTTCACCACCACCTACCAAATGTTGGGTGCAAATGCAGTTGTCGATAATTTCCATCTTCAAGATGGGTTGTTGTGTCATCTGGGCCATATTTGTGTTCCATCAAGTGAGCGAGCGAAGTTGATCTGGGAATCCCACTACAGTCAGGTGGTAGGACACTTCAGTCTTTAAAAGACAATGGATTTGCTATAGAAACATTTCTACTGGCTGAAACTTCGACAGGAGGTCAATAAGTATATCAGGTCCTGCACTGCCTGTGTTATTGCCAAATTGGCCACTAAGAAACAAGGCCTGTACACCCCTCTTCCTACTCCTTACAGGCCATGGGAATCCATCTCATTGGACTACATGTCGGGCCTCCCATCCACCAAGCAGGGAAATGACTGTGTTTTTGTGGTTTTTGATCTCTTTTCTAAGATGGTGATTCTGGTTGCCTGCAAGAAGAGCATTACAACAGAGGCCACTATGAAGCTCTTCTTTGAACAATTCTGGGTACATTTTGGAATCCCACAAACCATTGTCTCAGATTGGGATAGTTGATTTCTTAGCACATTATGGTCAAGCCTTTGGTCACTGCTGGACACCAAGCTCACCAAATCCACATCCTTCCACCCCTAGATAGATGGCCAAACCGAGGTTGTAAATTGAATGATTGTGCATATCCATCGCATGTATAATTCAAATCACCCTCACACATGGGATGAGAGCCTTCCCTATTTCCAACATAGCTACAACCATTCCCTACATAGCTCAACCGACCACAACCCCTTTCAAGTGGGGTTGGGATTCCAACCATTGGGTCCCATAGATGTTGCACTTCCCCTTGTGGTCACCTCAACCGACTCATCTCCTTCTCCAATTGAAGCTGACAAAGCCAACTGGTTCATTGAGTGAATCCATCACATATGCAAATAGGTCTAGGATATCCTACAAAATTCCAATGACAAGTTTAGACAACGCCATGATCAACATCGGATGCCACATAAATTTCAGGTGGGCGACAAAGTTTGGTTGCACTTGCAGAAAGAACGCCTTACATGACCCCATCAAAAGCTTCACCCACTTCGTTATGGGTCATACACTATCACCAAGGCCATGGGGGATAATTATTTTGAGCTCAACATTCCTCCTTTCCTTGGCCTGCACCCAATTTTCAACGTGGATCTCCTTCGCCCTTATTTCCCACCATTATTGGACACCTCAGAAGTAGCAGAACAATTGACACCAACAGATCTCAATATTGACTGCATACAACAGGAATCCAATGATCATATTGTGGACACATATATCAAGGGAACTCGACAACAAAGGATCCAACTTTATCGAGTTGTCAAAGCAGGGCAACTCCTACACCAAGGCAAGTGGCTCACCCAAGGCTAAATTCAACATAAATTTCCTCATCTGATGGGGGACCTCAACGCAATGGATACCATTTCTTCCTAATGAGGGAGGATTGATCCAGATGGATATCAGTGGCCACCCACCTTTTCCAACTGGCTTAAAATAGTTTTCTGGCATTTTTTGTAATTTACTACTTTTAGCAAGTTTTAACTTCTAGGGCCATTTTGAGGCCCTAAATGATGTTTTCTGGAAAAAAAAAAGGTTTTCAATATGGAATTTCCTTTGATATTGTGGCTAAAATGAATCTCCTCGATGATACCTTTCCAATGGGCTATCATACACCTAAAATGAAGATCATATGCAAAAGTTACGACCCCGAGAAGTTGATGTACCAACTTACCCAAACGGGGCCCACATGACTTTTAGCGCTTCATCTCCTAGAGTTAGGTTTTTGGATGTCTAGGGTTTTTTGCATTACTTCTTATTGTAAAAATTCCTTTAGAGCCTCATTGTAATGATCTTCTTGTGAATGAGCGCAACCGTCTCATCTCTTCTCAGAGATAAGTCGCCACCATTCTAGCAAGCTTGTTTCCGTTGCATTTTACAGTTTTATCTTATTTCATTATTGAATAGAAAACCAGTTTTATTGTATCTCTATTATTTTGTGTTAAGACCCTATTAATAATCTGTATTCATTTCGTTCTGCTCATAAATTTGGATCAGGAAAACTTCTTACTTACAAAAGAAATTGGGTGATCTATGTCTCCTTCCCCTGGTTGAGATAGCAATGTGCCCAAAGCTATGGAAGATACATCTACATGAACATGAAATTCCTTGTTCCAATATGGAAATATCAAAATCAGTGCGATCACTAATTTATGCTTTAAGGTGTCCAAACCCTTATGACATTCCTCATTCCACTAGAACTTCACTTCCTTTTTCAACAATTTCTTCATAGGTTATGTAATCTATGCATATCCTTTGATGAAATTCCTGTAATATCCTATGTGACCCATATTTTCCCTCAACTATTTGACTAATGTAGGTGGTTGTAAATCTAGAGTCACTGCAATCTTGGAAGGATGCACTAATAAGCCTTGCTTGCAAACCACATGGCCCAACAAAATTCCAAAAGGTGCGCAAAAAATACATTTCTTCAAATTCAGTGAAATATGACATTGTCTACTCCTATCCAACATTAACCCAAGTACTTATATGTGATATTTCAATAGATTGGAGACAGTCTAATCGTCTAAGTATACTTCAAGGAACTTATGAATAAATTCCTTAAAATATGCAACCACAACTCATGAAAAAACTACAGGTGCATTCTTCAGTCCAAAGGGCATCACTGTGTACTGGTAACTTCCCCACTATATTGAAAAAGTATTCTTGTACATGTCCTCTTACACAATATTTATCTGATGGTACCCTAATAATCTATCTGTGAAAGGATAAGTTTCCTTCCCTCCTACATTCTCTAGTACCTCATCTGTGAACGTTTTTGGGAATGGATCGTCCAGAAATGCATCATTCATATTCCTCAAATCTATGCAAATATTGATTTCTCTTGTTTCCTTATCTTACACTACCATTGAACTTATCCATTCTGATTTCACTACTAGTTAAATTATTCTTGCTGCTAACATCCGGTCTATCTCTACCTTCACCTTCTCTTTATACTTCAGATTTAACCTGTAGGATCTTTGTTGCATTGTTTTAGCATCGGGTTTCAAAGGGATCTTCATATTTCCTAATTCCCCAACTATCCCCTTCATCTATGAGAATGTAGTTGGGTATAGATCCTGACACTCGTGCAATATATCCACAATATTCTCCATTGTTTCATCATTCCAATAATATCCTATATGTGAAAACTTTGGATTCTTTGTCATCCCAATGTTTACCTTCCACATCTTTATTGGATTTGTGTACATAGAAGATTCAGTATTTGTCCCTTATACTGCACGTTCCCCTTCAGTTTCAGGTACTTTCACATTTATAGTATCTTCCTCATCTTGTTCTTCTTTAGCGACATTGTGACACTCCAGTAATTCATGGACAGTCATAGAAGCTCTATGCGCACTTCACACTGGTACCACCTCCATCGACCCTTCTTCTAAGAATATATTGGTTCGAATGACCTATAACACTACATCTATTAGTGGAGAGTCATGTTCAAAAGTAAAATTTACCTTGATTGTTTGAACCAACTCGTCCCAACTTGTTGTTTCTCTGCACATTTCCATATCCATGTACTAGTTCTTCGTAATTGTATCTAGTGTATGTATAAATCTATGCACCCATTCCTTCTTTGATATTGAACTCCATATAGGTATGCACTACTCAACATGACCTGCTAGTTAATTTATCCCTGTATACTTCTATGCAATATTCTCTAACTTGGTACCAAATTTCACGTGCATTAGTCTTCAACACTACGATAAGTCTTCCATCCCTTCTTTATGTGCATCCCACCACCTAGCTAGAGTAGCATTCAGGACAACATCTAGTGCCAACAACCTTTGTTGTTCGGGTACCTGTGACTCAAACAACTTTACAAATGAATTGATATCAACCAATCCATCATACATGGGTGGATCACATAGCTCCATTCCAATCCAACGCAATGATCAAGTTATGCGTGCACCTCGTCTAGTTGATACTTCATGCATCCTCTATTGCCAATGTTCTAGACCTTTATTTGAATCTGACGCATGTGAGATGATACTTCTCCAACTTAGTGCACCATATGTAGTGGGGTTAACATAATCATGCATCCACGCAGTCATGTTATACAAGTTGTCAATTTCATTCCCTCTTGTTGGCTCTATGTACCTCTTTCCTTCTATCAAGTCTAATGGTGCAGTAACCTTCAAGTCTCCTACCTAAAATATCATTTCCCTCCTCCTCATATTAATGATATCTTGATTATCAAAGGCCGATTCAATTCCCATGAGTGTTGGATATGTCTGACTATCATCCATGATCTCAATGACTTGAAATTATGCTACATTGTGCACTCGATCTATATTTACAAGTACTATCAATCGACCAATCTGGACTATCTTGTGTTGTTTTTCCAGCCTTAACTGAATAGGAGACCAAATCAACTTGGGATTTCCCATCATTTCCCAGGTCTTATTTGGTAATACATTCACATCAGACCCCAAGTATAGGATAGCATTATCCACATTATATTCCCCAATTTGCACACTTAATTTGAATTTTTTGTTGGTCCTCTTTTTACACAGTACCTGATTCACTACCCTCTGTGCAATAGTGATTTCCCTTTCTTGTGCGAAATGATTGATAATTTCACATAATGCATCCAATGTAGTTTCATATTTCATCAACTCTACGGAACTTCTCAAACATTCTCTTAAGGTGCTTACCTTCCCTAGTGGATTCTCTGGCATAGTATGATCACATACATGAGGCATAAAGGATGTTGATGCTACCCAATCTGTTCCAAGTATCTCTTTTCTTTCCTTTTGATACATCTCCTTTTCTTACCGAGGATCAAATGTTGGCATAGGTCCCGTTTGTTTCCTTACCCATTGCTCAGCCTGCTTCCCTCCATTCATCACATCAACCCTTATTCTAGTTCCTTCGGGCATAACAACTGCTATTCTTTGTCCTTCATTATGTTTTTCAATTGATATCTTCTATACATTTTGGTTTGGATTATGGTTCTGATTCACTCTTTCCTGCCATTTCACAATTATTTGAGGACAATCTTCTGTCGCATGTTCCAATTCTCTACAATATGTGAAGGTTGTACACGGATTTGGGAAGTCACGAACTAAGTGTCCTGGTTGATTACACTTGTAACATATTATCGACCCTCTACCTTCTCTGCCTAAATTTCCTCTATCTCAACCTGTGCCAAAATTTCCTTTCTTTCCTTGACTAAAGCCTCTCTGATTATTATATTGTGTACCACCTATTTCTATCACAACATTCTCCTCCTAAATCCTATACATATCTGATGTACACTCTCTCATTAAATTGACTGCGCAAAACTCCTTCTCTTCATGCTCGACGAACTTGCAGAAGCTGCAAAATAAGTTCCTTGGCCTACTCTGTTATTTCTGTAGTAATGGACACTCAGTTGGATGGTGTCCCCATTTCTTACATATTTCACAATATCCCCCTCCTCGTAATTGATTCAGTGCTCTAGTCACCAAATACCATGCAAATGCTAGGCATTCCTCCTAGTGGTGGCCTTCAGTTCTAAACTTGGTACACCAAACTTGTTCCCGCTTCTCCTTCCCTTTTGTAAGATCTTCGAATTGAATTGTCAAGGCAACTAACTACATCTATACGTGTGCCATGCCTCCACTGTCTCCTACAGGGGATGCTTCCAATTTCATTGCGATCTCTAATTCTTTAGACTGCGACACAACCTTTTATTGTATCAGTGGACCACGAATGTGTGGTAAGAGTCCTTCAATAAACCATTACCTATGTTGTTGATCAATAATTTGAAACGTTAACCTACCCATCACATCCTTGAATCTATGATAAAAAACCCATACTAACTCAGTCTATAAATTTTTGATATCCTTCAGCTCGGTAATGTACTACGACTCAGATTTTGGTTTCTTGAACTCTTTCAACAATGCTTGTTTAATTTCTGCTAAAGTCCTCACTTGTCCTGTAGGTGTGGTACTCTTTAGTTTCATGTACCAAAAAAGTGCACGACCTCTAAAGGTTGTTTCCAACTGTGATATATTTACAACATCATCCTAGACATTCTTTGTAGCCCAAATTGTCTCACAGACAAATAATTGTTGTTATGGGTTCTCCGACCCAACTCCCTAGAATTCAGGCAGTCTCAATGTGCTATCTAACCCTGCCAAGTTATTTTTTGCAGTACCTCCCCTAGGCGATCCTAGTTGAATCTGAATCAACACACTGCTTCCACTTCTCGTATTTCTACTAATCTATCCTCCTTTGCTAACTATAA
>ML873693.1:0-11854 GCA_009831015.1 Picea engelmannii | reverse complement strand
GTTGTGCCATAGTTGTTGTAGATGTAGATAGAGTGGTTCCTCCATGTTCTAATGTTCTACCCATAAATAAAATGAAAATATAAAGTGTGAAATGTGGAAAAGAAAGAAGCCTTATTGAATGGACAAGTGTTTGTGAGGAATATAATATCATACCTATTTGAAATCATATATATTGTCTTCCATAGACCATTGCTAATACCTCATCTCGACGAAGAGTTGTATTGTCTTCCTAAGTACAAACCACATGTAATAGGCAAAGTGTGGGCCATGCTAAGTTATGTATGATATCTATATTGTGATTATAAGCAGTTGACATTGTGGAGTAATTCATTGGAGTGTTGGTGGTTAATGCCTGAGTGATAAAATGAAAGTGTGAATGAGCCTAGTTTTGTTGCACTAATGAATCAAGGAATTAGCTCATGCTATACATGGGATGTACTCTAGGCGCTATATGATGGGAAAGATCTAAGAGGAGATTTTAATTAGTAATAAAATAAAAACATAGAACTTTTTTCGAATAGTTTAAAATTGAACACATATTGTAGTTATTTGGTTAAAAGTGTTTTTTATAGTTTTAAAATAGTTCAATTCTAAATTATTTTTCAAACAAAAAGTAATAAATTAATATGTATGTCCCAAAATAAGGGGTGTTGTTCACGATGCTCTCTTCTTGGTAGGTGCTCCCTTATGTTTTGTATCAATCCCTTTTGGTTTTGATCATAAGTGTCTTTGATTTTCTTGCAAACATTGAACATGTCAAAAGGCAAAAAAATATTGTAAGAAATAATATGCAATCCTAAGCATGGAGATGCATAGAGAAGTGAATTTGACCAAATCATAAAGTCGTTTACAGCTAGAATAAACAACTTTGTTGGAATTTAATGGATTTCTTCTTACTAAAACATCAATATGAGTGAATAAATTTAGTCTAAGAAAAATGCATTGAGCCAATTTTGTTAAAAATTCTAGCACTATAAAATTTCCACAAGCTAAAAGACAAATTATTTTGTTTTTTGAAAAATCACCCACATTTTAAATCCTTATTATGTAAGATCCTTATAATTTACACAATTTTAAATCTCACAAAATCCTAATGTTGACATTTAAAATTTTGACAAAGATTAAATGAGGCTACTAAGATTAAAGAATAATATGTTGCTTTCAAATTTTTTCTTCCCCAATAGAAAAAGGAAGAAGTCTTTATGGGTGGGAGGCTTGAAATATAGTTATGGTATTTAGAAAACATGCAATTTAAACTTCCCTAGGCACAATTCAATTGGGAAAACCAGTATACCAATAAACCTTCAACTATTGGACATGCTATAAAACAAAACCACAAAATTGGTGGTCTCTCATCCCATAAGTATAACTATAGGAAGGAGCAAATGATGCGCACCCTGATTTGGATTATGTAGAAAATACACTAGATTTTTGTGATAAAAAATGTATCTCCAACAATTATGTTAAATTAAGCATGAAAACAAAAGTGGATATTAAACCTCAAAAAAAAATTGGCACTAATGTTCTAATAATTAATGGTGTAGTGTCCCTACCGTTTACAACAATCATTGGTAAGGTTGTATTTGAATTGAAAGCCTTCTTAACTCCATAATTTCTACATTGCTAGCTCAATATTGTTGACTAAGTGGAAAATTAGATTTTGAAAAAACTCCTTATGAGTTAATAGAGACACTAAAACTTACAATATTCATGCTGTGGGGAAGGATCATTACTTTTTGGAAGTCTAACCGCTCCACATTAATCAATTAAATTAGCAAAAATTATAAATTCCAATTTATATCCATTTTCCATTAACTACTCAACATCTTTGTGATGGATGAATCTCACAACCACCATGCCATTATACGAATATGAAAAAGTCCAGAAAGAGAAATAATTAGAACCATCTTCTTAATATAAGAAAATATTAAATCCCAACACCTCGGTATTGATCCTTAGCGAAACAAAGATCAGAAGTAGTATATTCTCCAGACCATATATATATATAGATATCCATATCCAGTAGCACTAAAGCAAGCAGTTTGATACCCATTGGCGAAGGCAGAGACAAGAAATACGGTGACAAAGCAAGCATCATATTTGATAGCTGCTAATAAATAGAGCAGAGCATCCCAACTACTATAACCTAAGCAATGCTTATGGCCAATCGTTCAGTAGCTGTATGATCTTATGGTCTAAGTTGTAATATCATTTCATCATCCATTAAGATTACTACATCATTCATTGAGATTACTATTGGAAGGTCATTTAGGTTAAGGCATGCAAAATAGCAAAAATCAACAGGTGCTGCTCCCACTTCCACTATTGCATTTGCTGCTGCCTTCGGTACCTCTACCGACTTTAGTCTAGCTGTTACTTCCCCGGTTGCTTCTACTATTGCTGCTCCCTATGGCTTTGCTTCTCCTGCCTATGCCTTGACGTACCTATGCTTTCCTTGATGCTACAGGGTCTCGATATCGATCAAACGGCTCTGCCACGGAAACTACCGCTTTTTACTCTGCCTCTCCCACGTAGATTGGTGGTGAAACTCAGTCAACTCCACCTTAAATTGCTTCTCGATCAGGGATTAGCGCAGTTTATGGCATTGGCGAGGATGATGGGTGAACAACTGGTTTTGACATAGGTGCATCGTATAAAAAGAGCAAGTGTGTATTTCCCGTATGAATCTAGACTGAGCGATCGATTCAATTCTCAGTGATCTAGCAATCTGGATCGATCGATTCATGCATAATCTCATCTATTCTTTGGTGCATATATCAAAATTTCAAATTCGAGCAAAAACCTTCCCCGCTGCGGAATAGCTACTTCGTTCCTTAACTCTTAGAGATTCTGCGAACTGTGGAGGGGGAAGACACCACTAACAACTCTCCGTCCGAGCTCTCCCCCAATAAGTGTTTTCACTACGACCTCAAACTTGCTATGTTCTGTTATATACGTATATCTTCGCCCCTGTCCTATCGACACGAATGAATACACGGGGAGGGCCCAGACCCTATTGAGCCTTTTCCCTACCTTCCCTATCATCATGCACAAACCCCCGAAACCAAATTGACTGCTGTGATTCTTGCTGTGCTACAAAGGATGCTACAACATTCACATATTCGAACGCTTGAGAAATTTCCCCTAACAACCCAAGGTGTAAAAACACATTAAAAGCGCACCTAATTTGTAAGGTATAAAGATGTTAAGGAAAACACTTAATTATATTTTTAATTAGTTAGTTAGTTTATTCTTATAGGAATTGGTAACTCACTCTGTAACTTTTTGTAACCATATTGTGTAACTATACATATTCATATTAATAAAATATACATCAATAATGCAGTATGTTGCATCAATTATATCTCTACTTAATCTTTTCATGGTATCAGAACAAGTCTGAACCTCACTCCATCATATGTGGATTGTGACCACCAGAGCGTCAAGAAGGACGCGGATCAGTAAGTAAGTAGCCAATAGTCGTAAGTGAGACCAGGCATCCAACTGAATATATATCATGTATTGGTTAAGAGATGGTCGTGGACTAGAATTCTGACCAGACCCAAGAGTATAAAACTGTTGACCGTCCACATGATAAAAAATCCACAGATCACATGTTTGAATTGTTTGGATATATTTTTAGATTTTCCATTAACAAAGTTTCGGAGTGAGAAAGCAACCAAGATGTGAGAAATCACAATTTTCACTGAGATATTGTGAAAAGCCGTAAGCTTGCATTAGCATTTTTTTAAATATTTTAAAGGAGGATGATTTTTCATTTCAGTTTTAAAGAAATAAATAAAGCAAATTGGTCGTAGATAAGAAGAAAAAAGATAGATAAGAAGAAAGAAGATAGATAAGGCACTCAGAATGGAATGGATTATTTCATGTGATATCTAATTATATCACATATGGAGTGCCACATGTAAATGTTATGGTTGGAGAGTTTGTTTGTTGAAAGCATGCTTAGTATGTTGAGTTGTTGCTTGTCTAAGTTGTTAAAGTTGATAGGAGAATCTTGAATCTTATTGAGTATAGCTAACTCAATATTGGTATAGTTATTTTGTTAGAATTCGCAACTCTAACAAATGATAGGAGAACAAGGAAATCCAAGAGTAAATTCAAGAGAAAAAAGATGTTAAGCATGGTGATGAGATTTCTTTTGGCATTTCTAAAGAGATTTGCAAAGAGATAAGAAGTTATGTGAATCGAAGAAGCATATTTCAGCCAGACCAATAAAGTCGGTAGATGAAGAAGAGTCGTCATGGAGCAAGCAAATAGTCTACAAGAAAGAAAATCGAAAGAGTAATCATGGAGCAAATAGTCATCTACAAGAAAGAAAATCAGGCTTTCCATAGAGAAGAAGCCGCAAGACAAAAGTATTGTCTCTTTTATTGGTGAAGAGCAAGTCGTTGAGCCATTTTTATGGACAACTTTTCTGCATTATTGAGCAGAAAAATTGTATGAAGAAAGTTGCAAAGAATAAAGATGGGCAAAGACACAACAAAATATAACAATTTTTTTTGGCTTTTTCATTCATCAACAAATACATAAGAAATGAATTGTTGTAATTTGAGGGGTGCATGTTTGGTTGTACCCGACACCCCAATAGACACTCTAGCCTACATAGGTCAATATGTGATCATGTAGCATGTATCATTGGTTTTGAGCAACATGAATCGTTGGCCATGATACATCACAACTATATGTAAACTTTGTTCCTCATGCTCAGTAAGCCATGATTGAATCAAGCCTACATAGGTCAGTATGTGATCATGTAGCATGTATCCTTGGTTTCGAGCAACATGAAGCACTCACCATGATACATCACAACTATCCCTGGTTTCGAGCAGCTTGAGGCACTGGCCATGATACATCACAACTATCCCTGGTTTCGAGCAACTTGAGTCACTCGCCAGAAGGAATGTGGTATTAAGTCCACTTTGGTGAAGGAATGTGGTATAAAGTCCACTTTGGTAGAGGAATGTGGTATTAAGTCCACTTTGGTAAAGGAATGTGGTATGAAGTCCACTTTGGTAGATACAATGGTGTCTACTCATATAACTTGATGATTTTATCAGAGAATTTGAATCTTCGATTAATAAGGGAAATGTGAGATATTAATCTCAGAGTCAGGACCAAGTTTTGCTTAAGGGGGAGTGTGAATTCTATTGCATTGGAATGCATTGGTAGCTG
Source organism: Picea engelmannii (assembly GCA_009831015.1). Lineage (NCBI taxonomy): Eukaryota > Viridiplantae > Streptophyta > Pinopsida > Pinales > Pinaceae > Picea > Picea engelmannii. Next base: position 6,658 of record ML873693.1, on the reverse strand, counting down.
GTGATAGTGATAGTTTTTCCTGGATGTAATTAAGGGGGAGTGTTAAAGAAAACACCTAATTACATCCTTAACTAGTTAGTTAGTTAGTTAGTTTACCGTTACAGGAGTTGGTAACTCACTTTGTAACATCTTATAACCATATTGTGTAACTATACATGTTCATATTAATAGAATACACATCAATATTGTAGTATGTTGCATCAATTCTATCTCTACTTAATATTTTCAAAAGAGCAAGCTTTACAAGATCATGATTCATATTCCATTGACCTAGAGCCACTACCTTATTCACCACCACCTTGTTGGTAAGATCGAGACCCAGTCCTAGGTCCCACTCTCGGTCTATAGCTAGATCAATATATATATATATATATATATATATATATATATGATCCATATCCAGAAGCTCGAAAGGAAGAGCCTATGATCCAGTTTATTGAGCATAAATAAAGGCAAAGGCAGCAGGGGCATAGGTTGAGGAACAGAAAAAGGTAAGGGAATGATAGAAGCTCCGCAAGAGAAGCCAATGTTGAGAAGGCTATGGATACTACTAAATTGTCCCTATTCACCAGATAAAACCCACCACTGCAAGCTTCTACGTATCCTCCTATGCGATGAGTTGATAGGTAGTGAAAGGAGAGTTCCCTATGTCCATACTAAGAAGAAATGTAGAGGTGAGCATCGTACAATTGTTGACATATGAGTGAGGTCTCTTACCCTCCCTTATTGTTGATTGATCCTTGTTCAAGGTTCAAATGAAACTAGTGAAGGTTGGGTTCGAGACTAGGTATAAATACACAGTTGGCATAGCTACTTCAGTGCTATGAGCATGTGATTGGTTCTATGGGAATTTTCCAATCATTTCCATTTCTCTTCATGGTGTTCTCTCCCATCCCACATTTTCACATATTCGTTAATCGGCATCGCAATCGCCCTTATCGAGTTCTCTGTGCGCATCAGAGACTTTGGATATCAGGTAAGATGAGGAATAACTTGACTTCATTCAATCTATGTTACTTCTATGTGAAAAGCCCTCCAGTATACACACTCTTTCTTGTCTCGATAAGCTCTTCTCCTCCCAATGATCGTCTGGATATGAGAACGGAGAATCTGGGCTATTCCATTAAGTAACTGTAAGACACATGGAATAGGGAGAGTGGTATAATACCTTTTCTCCATGTTCAGTGATACACCCTGGGGATAAGTCAGATGAATCAAAACAAAGTGGGTCATGAGATATTCCTATGTCACTTCAAGAGAGAAACCTACGTGATCGAAGAACCAAAATTGATTATTCGAGCTTCTCAATTCAGAGAATAAATGTGCATCTGTTATACCTTAATTTGATATTATTCCCACCCTTTTGATTTATTCAAAATAGCGGGCCTGCTTATCTACCACAGTACAACCTCTTAATAATTCATACTTGAACGATTATGGAGAGCGAACACAACTTATTAAGTAGTCGCGGTATATTAGTTGTGGAATGCGACATATAAGTTATTCACAATATGTTAGTGATAAGTATAGGATCCTTAGGTTTATATTACAGGGATGATCTTCTCATGCTATTTCTTAAAAACCTAACGAATGTGTCATTCCTACTTATATATAACTCAAGGCTGGAAGTCTTTAACGATTATTGACTGATTCATAGATTCAGTTTATCAAGATCGATACCTTTATTAATTAATATTGGAACTATTATTAATGAAATGGAGAGGTTAGGTGCTTGGGACACGCTATGCCGAGCTACGAAGGGAATTCCTGTGTGAAAGGAACTATAATTCATAACGATCGGTTCATAACCTACATAAACAGGAGGTGAAACTAATGGATGGATATCAAAGTTTAGGAGGATTTGGATCACGCTCAGAATAAACCGTTGAAACTGGTACAGGTGATCCTGCTAGATCTACTGCTTATGCTAGATATACTGCTAGTTTTGCTATTGGATATGGTTATATCGCCTTTGCTGTTGGTATTGCTGCTAGCTGTGTTTCTCTATCTACGGATACATATGCTATTGTTGGATCAAGGTAAACAACATATGCTTAGTCGACTGCTCAACAGAAATAGTAAAGATTCTTGTTCAATTTTCAAAGAATCATCAAAGATTCACACAAAAGAGTTGCAGGAGGCGGGAACTCTTGAAGAATTCAAAGCAATTGTTCAAATTCGTGAAAGATAGTTGCAGAAAGAAGAAGTTTTTAAAGAATTTCATAAATCATTCAAATTTGTCAAAGATTGCAGTAGAGAATAAAGAACTCGTGAAATTCTTTCAAATCTTTGAAATATTCATGAATTTTTTCTTCCCCGGAAGAAAATCCTTGCAAAGGAAGTAAAAAACGCGTGTCAAGTTCAAAGAACAACCGTTGTGATCATAAGATTTGTCTTGCGAATAGATCTGAGGTGGAAATCCAGTTCAGAAGGGACAAAAAGAGCGCGGAAAAGGAAAAATAATTTTAGCCATTAGATCTTGCGCAAAGGACCGACAGTCGTTGGGTCAGTGAGAAAGTGCTCGAGGTTTAGTCCTCTGGAGTGCACAGGAGAAATTCGACTTGCAAAGTCACAAAATCATCTAGACCCTCCATAAACATACACATGGCGAGGTCTCGGCATTTCGCTGACTTGCAAGGTGTAAAGGACAGAAGATTGTTGTTAGAATTCGCGAATCACGAAATCACGAGTTATTTTGGACCATTGGATTGAGATAGATCGTGAGTCATCGATCTGATCCAATCGCAAAACCAGAGATCGGGATTTGGACGAGCGAAGGAGACTGCTCTGCAAAACCCCGATACGCGAAATCCCGACATCATAAATCGCGAAATCCCGAAAGGATTCTTAGCTGTCCATCTCAGAGGACAGGTGGTAGTAGATCCAAGTGCCATCATTTTGGCATTTCAGAGTGCGGGATATCAGAGGTCTTGTTGAAAAAAGGTCACGACACTCCACAGCGAAAGACCAAAAATCCCAAACAGATCAGAGCCGTCCATTAGTTCGGACACTTGGCGGAGATTGAGGAAACCGTTGGCAGCTACTGAGGTTTCAAGTAGACAGAGGATTTGGAGATGAAAGTCACAAAATCGTGAAACGATGAGGACCGCCCATCTTTCGGGGACGCGTGGCATCAATCCAGGATCTCAGGAAATTTTCCGAAAAAGCGATTTCGGCAAAACCGTAAGTTCGGACTTTGCGTTTTGGAAGCGCAGCACAATGAGGAATCGCGAGTCGCGAAATACCGATTCGCAAAATCCTGATAGGATCTAGACCGTCAGATCACAGGAAGATCTGGACCATTGATCAGTGTTTCGGCATATCAGGGATCCTGCAGACAGAGGACAGGGCCACTTCGCATTGCTAAGTCTCGAAATGCGAAATCCTAAAAAGGCTTTCAAGAAGGGCCTTTCTAGCATATTTCGCATTTTGGAAAATTGAAAGACAAAGAACTGGAAAAACCCATAGCGCTTTAACCTTTAGACGTGTGGTCACATTGATAAGAGACTAAGGGCCAATTCAAGATAAACTCTCTTCGGCGTTTTGGAAAACGGAAGTTGGAGAGTTCAAAGGTATCATCTAATGGAATTCTGAAATCACTGCAAGAAAGCAATAGACCTGGTTTTAACGCGCGAGAGATAGGTAAATATGAATCTTTCTTTCTGTGTTGTTCAATTTAAAAAAAAAAAAAACATGGCGACGTCTAGCAATTTAGGACCAACTCAACGTCTGATTCTTCTTGGAAAGAACTATCAGTTCTGGTCTCTTCGGATGAGATTCTTCTTACAAGCACAAGAATGTTAGGATCCAGTGGATCATGGATATGTGGAACCAGATCCAGTAGACCTGTCCACCATGACTAATCAGCAGAAAATTGCTTAAGCAATGCAGAGAAACAGAGAAAATAAAGCTAAATTTTAGATTCAAAATTCTGTGGATGACTCGATTTTCTCAAAAATAACAGGCACTGGTACTTCCAAACAGGCCTAAGATATCCTTAAATCAGGCTACCAAGGCAATGACAGGGTCAAAACAATCAAACTGTAGAACTTGAGGACACAATTTGAGACTTTAAGAATGACAAAGTACGAAAATGTGGATCAGTTCATGACCAAAGTCATGGGAATCGTGAACTAGATCAGATTGACTGGTGAAACCATCACTGATCAACGAATTTTTGAGAAAATCCTTAGAAGTTTACCAAAGAAATTCGAAATGGTTGTAACAACAATCCTTGAATCCAAGGATCTGTCATGTTTTTCAACAGATGAAATAATTGGTTCTCTGGTGACACATGAGACCAGACTGCATCTCACAGATGAGTCAATCACCAATGGTTTCAAAACTCAATTCTCCTTCAGTACAGGGAGAGGCAGAGGAAGAATTAGAGATCACCGAGGAAGAGGGAGCAATCATAGAAATCCTCATTCTAGTGGAGGACACAGACAACAACATCCGAATCAATACTTCCAAGCACATAGACAACAAAATCAGAATCAGAGTTTTCTGCCTCAAAGAGGCCGAGGGAGAAGATCAAATGAGAAATCAAGCATACAATGCTATTACTGCAAAAAGTATGGACACTATGAAACTGAATGCAGGAAGAAGCAAGCAGATTAGCTCTCAGGCAGAGCACATGTGTCAAATCATACTGGAGAAACCTCAGGAGGTATGTTTTTCTCATGCCACAAGACTGAAGAACAACCTAAAGATCTCTGCTTGTTGGACAATGGATGCAGCAATCACATGATAGGTAACAAAGATTTACTTTCATGTATTGATTCTTCACTCTCATATGATATTACACTTGGAGATGATTATTTAGTCAAAGTTCAAGGAAAAGGAATTGTTCCTATTCTTACTAAACAGAATGTAAAGAAAGACATAAACATTGTCTATCATCTTCCAGATCTAAAACATAATTTGCTAAGTGTAAGACAGGTCATTGAACATGGCTATAAGGTACTTTTTGAGGGAGCATCTTGCAAAATATATGACAAAATCCCAAGCAGAAAATTGATTTCTGAAATCCATATGACTCCGAATAGGATGTTTCCCCTTACCCTCAAAACTACAAATCTAATTCAACCATATGCACAGAGTGCATCTACCTTGAATGAAACAATGGTTTGGCATAAAATATTTGGACATCTACCATTTCAGAGTCTAAGTCTTCTTCAGAAGCACTCCACGGTCAAAGGTCTTCCCATCTTTAAAGAGAAAATCCCCCCATGTGAGTCTTGCATACCTGGAAAACATAAGAGAACTAGCTTTCCACAGTCTTCAAATCAAGCCAAACAACATCTTGAACTTGTTCACACTGACCTATGTGGACCAATGCAAATAGAGTCCATAGGTGGCAACTTTTATTTTCTAACGTTTATTGATGATTTCAGCAGAAAAATATGGATCTATTTTCTCATACACAAGTCTGAAACTTTTGCAAAATTCAAAGAATTCAAGGCAGAAGCTGAAAAAAAGAGTGGCAAATATATCAAAGCACTCAGGTCAGATGGAGGAGGAGAATACAACTCCAGAGAATTTGCAAATTTCTGCAAATCACAAGGCATTATCATGCAAACAACAACTAGGTATACTCCGCAACAGAATGGAGTGGCTGAAAGGAAAAATCAGACAATAATGAATATGGAAAGAAAACTTCTTAAAGAGAAAAGTTTGTCAAATACTTTTTGGGCTGAAGCAGTAGCATGCTCATTTTATCTCCTAAATAGATCTGCAACCACAAGTCTAAAGATGAAATTCCCTCAAGAAGCATGGAGTGGGACAAAGCTCAATGTTGTGCATCTAAGGACATTCAGATGCATAGCATACGCTCACATACCTTATGAATTAAGGAAGAAACTTGATGACAAAAGTGAGAAATGTATTTTCACTGGATATAGTGAAACATCTAAAGCTTACAGGCTTTACAATCCAATCACCAAGAAACTAATTCTCAGCAGAGATGTAAAAATTCTGGAAAATCAATTCTAGAATGATTCAAAAAATCAGCAAATGGACAGTCAAAATCCATTGTTGCCAAGTTCTGAAAATGCAGAAAATTCAGGACATTAGGTACCTCAAACTATTCTTCCAAGATTGCAAGTACAAAGACAACCTGAAAAATTCTCAGGATAACTCAACTTCCAGCAAAGAATCATTCTCTAAACCACACAATCAGAGAACTCGAAGTTTGAGAGAAATCCATCAGCAGTTGGATGACTTTGAACAACACAACCTTTTTTCTTTAATGTCATGTCAACCTACATCTTTTAAGGAAGCAGCTAAGGAGCCACATTGGGTTCAATCCATGAAACAAGAAATTGACTCCATTGAGAAGAACAAGACATGGGATCTTGTTGATTTGCCAAGTCACAAGAAGAGTATTGGTGTCAAGTGGGTTTACAAAACTAAACTCAATGAAAAAGGGCAGATTGAAAAACACAAGGCAAGACATGTTGCCAAAGGATTCTGACAACAGCCTAGTATTGTGATCCAGGTGGATATCGGTGGCCAACCACCTTTTCCGACTGGCTCAAAATAGTTTTCTGACAATTTTGGCAATTTACTGTTTTTAGCAGGTTTAACTTCCGGGGCCATTTTGAGGGCCTAAATGAAGGTTTTTTTAGATAGAGGTGCTCAATGATAGCCACAGGCA
>ML873691.1:0-18407 GCA_009831015.1 Picea engelmannii | reverse complement strand
CTCCTCTCCAAAACTCAGTTTTTGAGGTGCTTTCATATGGCCAAAGGTTTGCAAGCTTGTTGACTCATTTCTCCTCTTCCAAATCAGATGTTTGAGGTGTTTCAAGTGTCCTTCTTATGTCGTTATGGGCACGACATAGGCATCATGCTTTCTTGCGACACTTGTGAGAAACATACGACACTTGCGACCTTGTGAGCAAAATGTGACACTTGCAACCTTGTAATGTCGACACTTGCGACACTATCAAAGTGAGTAATTTTGGTGTGTAACAGTGCTCATCCAACTCATTGATGAATGATAGTATTCGATTGCATATTTTTCAAAGAACCTTGATTGAAAGTTCCACAACATGGTACATTGAGTTAAAAGGCACTTTCTATAGTAACTTTACTACCTTGGCCATGGCATTCTTAATGCATTTTCAGTTGCCAGTCAAGTACGAGACATGGATAAATCTCTTGACATCCTTGTGTTAGAACACCACCACCCATATTTTTTTATCATATCCATTAGTGGCGGCGGCGACTTAGTCTCATAAGGGCCAAGATTCCTGACCAACTCCTTGTGGATTGGTTTACTAAATATTTGTTACCTCCCATAGCCATGGATGTTTCTATGTTAGGGGTGGTGACTCAAAAGCATGATATACTTTGTGTCCAACATTTAGATCTAATCTGCTCTCAGTTTGGCACCTTGTACGATATCATTCCTCATGCTTCAAGGCCATTGAATGCTCCTCACAAGACAAACATGGGGGCACATGCCGATGGCATGGTTGGTTCATTTCTAGTGTATCTATGGGCTAGTTGACATGGCATTTGGGTTGATTAAGTCTCTCATCAAACCCAATAGTTGATGTGCCCACTACTCAAACTAATATAGTCATCGTTCAAACCTTCTAGGTGAATTTGGTGTAGTCCACACAATCGAAGAATCCTTAGCATCAGAAGGTCATCATCCTAGTTGATAGTGGCAACACCCATAATTTTATTCATTGCCACTTTGCCCAAGAAACTAATTGTTATATTTGAGTAGTCAATAACTTTCAAATCATGATTTCCAATGGCGGGTCTATGAAATATGGGGGGCGTTGTGAAAATGTGTGTCTTCAAATTGGTTAGTACCACATGAAATATCATGTGTATGCTATCAACATGGGTGGTTGTGATATTGTATTGGGTGTCGAATGGCTAAGGACTCTGGGCCCCATTATCATGCATTTTAAGGAATAAACCATGCGATTCAACCAAGAGGGCCAACAATATAAGTTCCAAGGCATCACATCAGGTTCCCCTTGTTACACATTATTTTTGTCATCCCTATGACTGTTAATGATGTAAACCTATCTATTGCCTTCAGAGGGGTTAGTGGCCTGATTTCCTGAAGAAAGAAGGGAGAAGAAATTTTCCTGAGAAAAGAAGTTGCATTTTCCTTTGTAAAAACCCTATAAAAAGGAAGTTCATAGGTTGCTATATAGGAAGGGTGTGAGAATTCCTGATTCTCGCAGATTGCACCATAGCTGGGTTGCGAGAGGTTCATAGGTTGCTCTATAGGCAGGGTGTGAGAATGCTTACACGTGGGAAAAACGAGCATTTTCTCGAATCTTCTAGAAGGAGAAACTTCCATGGTGAGGTGGCATCCGAATGGTTTGGATCTTACTCGCTTTTATGATTTAGTGGGATCATCCTAACCTCCTCACCTTATCCTGTTCAACTTATAAAAGGAGAGGGGCTCTCATGGAGAAAGTTAGCTTTTGGAGCTTGGATTGGGCTAAGTTGGATTTGGCTTGGAATTATCAGCGTGGTTGGAGTGTCTTTGAGTTTTGCCTTTATCAAGATAGATTGTGAGTAGTATCAGATCTATGCTCTCAGAATTCTTGGAGTGGAAGTGTGTGGGGAACGAAGGACAGTTGGAAGGGACCTTACGACATCAAGGCCATGATTGTAATCTCTCTTTCACATTTAATATGATACATTAATATGATTCTTTCCTATAAAGCTTGTTGTGTTTTATTGTATGATTCCTTGATCACATACATAGGTTTATATTGATTTTATGCTATTATTATCACTTTGGTTGGTTGTGTTCTTTTGCAAGTTCATCATTGTATGAGCGTTGGAATGGATCTAGGATGGTGATGGCGAGAGGAAGCGACATTTAAACGGTATGTCTCCCATCCCTCTTTAGTTAGTAAATTCAATATTTAAAACTTAAGGAAATCGTCATGTTCTGGTGTGTTTTGTTCTAGATCTAGGTGGATCTAGGGAGATCTGTTAGTGTCCACACCTACCGATTTGTCCGATAACACCCCTAAGATCATCAGTTCCCATTGCATGGAAAAGCTCCTCAAAAAGGTCATTTTGACATTATTGCACAACTCCATTCCATTCACACCACTAAGACACCCTTTGTGCCTCCTGACCTCCAATCCATCCTCTCCAAACATCCAAATATTTTTTCCACTCCCCAGGGAATTCCTCCTTCCCGTGGTGTTCATGATCATTCCATTCCCCTTGTCACCAGATGATCCAAAATGATCTTTTAAAGACTTGGTTAAATTTTAAGCATGAGTTCATTTACCAATTAGGAATTGATGAAAAAGGAAGAAATTAATGAGATATTATAGCATCCATAATAAGAAATTAAGATCAGAATGTAAGCACAAAGAACAGTAAACCATAACAACAAATTTTTTAACGAAATTCGACAAGATTGCCTACGTCTCTGGGCCTTTGTCTTAGTGGGTGAGGCTTTCTTATTTCTCTTCAATGCTTCAAAAGTACATCAGAAAAGTGTCAAAAGGATTACAAACTAGTCTGGATGTGTTCTTCTCAACCTCAAGAATCCAACACAACTGACGACACTGAAAACGGTTGAGCGTAGCTCCCAGAATTGGCTCGCAAAGTTCCCCTCCTCAATGGCTTCCCTGCATAAAAATGGATTTGGCTTTCAAATTCCTAAGAATTTCTCTTGTTATGAACCTCTCTTAATGTTTCTAAGAACCCTTGGTTTATATATATTTGGAGTTGACATCAATCTCCCAACTTACTCCCAAGATCTGGCCTCAAATCGGGCTCCAGATCTCCCAATATTGGCTAAAACCCATTAAAATCAGCTGAAATAACCATAAAAAAATCATAATCTATGGTCAAAAACCCACAATTGGAAAAATTCAGGGCACAACCCCTTATTCCCGGGCTCCTAGCCATATGGGGCAGGTACATGTGCCCATGGGATGGAAATTACATGTTGATCCCCTTGATTCCTGGTCCTGGTCATGTGGCTATGGCCCATGTGGCCAAGCCCTTTTGCTCCCACACACCTCCACTAGCTTAGCCCCTAAATCCACGCCCCTGGTCACGCGCCTTGGTCAGCGGGGCTAGCTCATCCGACTGGGCATTATCCCCACAAATCTGTCAATGCAAATTTTAATACTATTCTTGCCATATCACTAACAAGGAACATCCATATCGTAGCTGGTTAGCCCAGGGAATTTAGTTAGTTGGCACCCATGGAGGTCGGGGGTTCGAAACTTGCGGGTAACAATTTTTTTTGACCCAACCAACATTGGATAAATCTGGGGTTCCACGTAGCACCCTCTGATTAGGCCACGCGTCGTCCTGTGATTCGTTCGTACCATATAGTCAGCGCACAATCAACATGCACAGTCAGCTGCCACGTCACCGTTGTACAACCTAATCACTTGTCTAGTCAACTTCCATGCCATCATCTGTACAACCCAGTCACCCTTCCACATCAACATCCATACAGCCCAGTCACCCTACCATGTCAGCATCTGTACAACCCAATCACCCTGCCACGTCAGCTTTCGTACATCCTAGTTGTCGTCCATACTACCACGTGTCAGCCAACCATTGGGCCACATCATGTACAGATTGCCACGTGTCAAATCCGTACTGGTGCCAACTTAGCCCGAAAACGCCAAATTTGAGTTACACGTGTAACATCCCCAATCACCCTACCATGTCAACTTTCGTACATCCCAACTGTCATCCGTACTGCCATGTGTCAACCTTCCATTGGGCCATGTCATGTACAGACTACCACATGTCATCCGTACAATGCCATGTGTCAAATCCATACTGGTGCCAACTCAGCCCGAAAACGCCAAATTTGAGTTACACGTGTAACCTCCTAGAGATGCCACATTAGCATGATGGCATCATCATGACATCATGCTGACATCACCTGTCGTACTATTGACGTCAGTAGTACAACCTATTGACTTTGACTAGTTGACTTTTTGCATGTTTGGGAAATCGGTCATAACGTGATATCTTTCGCATACGACGTACATTTGCGAAAAAAATTATATGGCTGTTATCAACATGATGATACAGACACAATGGCACTGGTTTCGTCTGATTACGAGAACTTTGATTTTTAGGCCTTCCTGGATCCATTTTGGATCACTGGAAGCCTTCCTCCTAATGTCCATCCCTATCGTCATTCCTTTTCCCAGAAAAATGAAATTGAGAAAGTTGTTCAAGAATTGTTTGCTGTAGGCATTATCCGTCCTAGTACTAGCCCCTATTCTTCTTCTGTGGTCATGGTACTTAAGAAATAAGGCTCTTGGTGCATGTGTCCTAACTTTCACACCCTCAACAAACTCACCATCAAAGACAAATTTCACATTCGTGTCATCGATGATCTCTTGGATGAATTAAGTGGTGTTGAGTTCTTTACTAAACTTGATCTTCGTTCTAGCTACCACCATATATGTATGAAACAGGCTGACATCCCTAAGACTGCATTTCAAACTCATGAGGGCCACTATGAGTTCTTGGTCATGCCCTTTGGCTTGTGTAATGCTCCCTCCACTTTCCAAAGCCTCATGAATCATGTCTTTCATCCTTTTCTCTGTCGTTTTGTCTTAGTTTTCTTTGGTGATATCCTCATCTATAGTAAAACTTGGACAACCCATCTTGCTCATGTGGATCGAGTTCTTCATCTACTGTCTCAGCACCAACTTTTCCTCAAACAATCTAAATGTGCTTTTGGAGCCTCAGAAGTCAAGTACTTGGGTCATATTGTTGGCAAGGTAGGTGTCGGGTTGGATCCTAAGAATATTGAAGCTATGTAGGATTGGCATCGCCCCGAGACTCTCAAAAGATTGCATGGTTTTCTAGGCTTAATAGGCTATTATCACAAGTTTGTTAAGAATTATGGAAATATTGTGGCACCTCTCATTGCTCTCCTTAAAAGTAATTCTTTCACTTGGACTCCCACAACTGATCAGTCCTTTCAAGCCTTGAAAGAAGCTATGTGCACCACTCTTGTCCTAGCCCTTCCTAACTTCACAAAGACCTTTGTCCTGGAACGTGATGCTTCTGGGAGAGGAATTGGAGAATTCCTTAGGCAAGATGGTTGGCCTTTGGATTTTACCAGCAAACAATTTTCAGAGTGACATTTGGGCTAATCAATCTATGAAAAGGAAATGTTGGCTATTTCGCATGTAGTGGACCTCTAGCGCCCTTATCTATTAGGGAAACATTTCCAAATTAAGACATATCATCAAAGCCTCAAGTATTTTTCGGAGCAACGTCCTTCATCCCTAGAGCAACAAAAATGGGTGACTAAGCTATTTGAATATGATTATGAGATCATTTAAAAGAAAGGCAAAGAAAATGTGGTTGCTTATGCTCTTTCAAGAAAACATGAAGATGAAGGATCCCTTTTTTCCCTCTCCTTCATTGTATCGTATTAGCTCCAAGCTGTTCGCCAGGAATGACTACAAGATCCCAAAATTTCGCATTTGATCCAACAATTGCAAGCCAATTCTCCAGTTTCCCCAAGATACTATTGGCAAAATGATGAGCTTCACTACAAAGGACGTCTGTATTTAAGTAAACAGTCATAACTTAAATCCACGATGCTTTCTGAGCTTCATACTGCACCCACAGTGGGGCACTCATGGTTTACCAAAACCTATGACCGGGTCAAATGTTTTTTTTTTTTTTTTAGGATGGTATGAAACATGATGTTCACACTTTTGTGGAAGAATGTGATGCTTGTCAACTGAACAAGGGAGAAACAGTCAAAGCTCCTGGCACACTACAATCGCTGTCGATTCCACCCACTACTTGGAGGGATATCTCTATTGATTTCATTGTTGGATTACCTAAATTGGGAAATAAGTCAGTCATCATGGTGGTAGTGTTGATCGTCTTTCCAAGTATGCTCATTTAAGTGCACTTCAACACCAATTTACCGCCTCCACTATGGCTCAACTTTTCATGGATCATGTCTTCAAGCTTCATGGCATGCCTTATTCTATTGTTTCTGATCGAGATCCCACTTTCACCCGCAATTTTTGGCAAGAATTGTTCTGGCTACAGGGCACCCAATTGCATCTCAGTACCACCTATCATCCCCAGACTGATGATCAAACTGAATTTGTCAACAAGTGTTTGGAAACATATTTGAGGTGTTTTTCATCTGAAAGAAAAAATTAGTGGGCTCAATGGTTACCACTAGCTGAATGGTGGTACAACACTTCTTACCATACAATTACTCACATCACTGCTTTTGAAGCAATATATGGATAAAATCCACCTTCAGTTCTCTCATACATGCCCGGTGTCTTGAAGGTCTAGGCAGTTGACCAAACTCCTGCAGTTCATGAGGCTATTCTTTGTACCCTCAAAGAGGATTTGGTCATGGCGCATAATCACATGAAGCAACAAGTAGATCAAGGTCACTCCAAACGTCAATTTGTTGAAGGAGACCAAATGTTTATTCAACTACAACCTTATAAGAAGACTTCACTCAAGGTTGAACATTGTCAAAAACTGGCGCCCAAATTTTATGGTCCTTATACAGTTCTCAAGCACGTGGGATAGGTGGCCTATCAGTTAGCTTTACCCAATCATTCTAATATCCATCCTATTTTTCATGTCTCCGAATTAAATAAGGTGATTGGAACAAAGTTCCAAACTCAAACCAGCTTCCCTGAGTTGGATGAAGAAGGCTCCATCTGGTTGCAACCACAACAGTCTTGGACCAACATGAGCATCGTCTCCATCAACGCACCATCAAGGAAGTGTTAGTACAATGGAAAGATACAACTCCAACATATGCCACCTGGGAGCTAGCTACCATTCTGCAACAATTTCCTCATCTCAAGCCTTGAGGACAAGGTTGTTTTTTAAGAGGGGGGGCATGTTAGGGACCTAACCTCCCTAATCCCTCACGTAGATAGAATAATATATTTTCCATGTAATAAAGGCCAATATTAATAAGGCCTAGTAATAAGGAAGAATAAGTCAAATGTAAGAAGACCTAATAGAAGCTTCCGCTTCTAGAAGATCTTCCTCTAGATTGTTCTTTTGGTAGATAGATTTATTATAAATAGGATTCTAGGGCATGATAAGTTTTGTCTTGGAGATTATTGTAATAGAGCTCTTCTTTGTTGGAGGTTTCCCCCTTGAAGAGGCAAGTGAACATTACTATCATTAATAAATGTGCTCTTTCTAGTGTTATTCTAGTATTATTCTGATATTGATCTTGTTATATCATTGTTGTTCTTCCATTGCTCGCTAAATATTTATGTTTTGCATATTATATTATATCTATAATATTGCACATTCATCTGTCCATTCATACCTAACTCCCTTACATTGCAAGGTAGTGTTGGGTTTTACAATCTTTGAGAACCCTTCCACAAACCTTCGATAATACCCCGCTAACCCCATGAAGCTACACACCTCATGAGCATTATTTTGGCACTAGCCAATCCATTATGGCCATCATCTTTTCTAGATCCATTGTAATTCCTTCTCTTGAAATAATATGACCAAGATAGTGGATCTCCATTTGAAAGAAAGAACATTTTGACAACTTGCCATACAACTTTTCCCCCTTAAACATGACAACACTATTCGTAAGTTCTCCTCATGTTCTCTTTCATTCGTGGAATAGATGAGAATATCATCTAAAACGATTTGCCCTAAGCGGTCTAAGTATTTCCAGAATATGTCATTCATGAGGCTCATGAATACAATTAGTGCATTGGTCAAACTGAATGACACTACTATGAACTCATAATTCCCAAACTAGGTTCGAAAGGAAGTCTTTGGAATCTCACATTCCTTAATCCTTAACTGGTGATATCCCGATCACATATCAATTTTTGAGAAAACCGTTGCTCCTTTCATTTGATCAAAGATATCATCTATCTGAGGTGTCGGGTACCTATTCTTCACTGTGGCTCAATTCAAATCTCTATAATCTATGCACAATCTCAAGGAACCATCCTTTTTCTTAACAAATATTAGTGGTGCTCCCCAAGGTGAAACACGAGGCCTTATAAGCCCCAAGTCTAGGAGTTCCTTTAACTGCATCTGTAATTCACAAAGTTCTGGAGTTGTCATCCTATATGGTGTCTTGGAAATAGGCTTTGCATTGAGTTTTAACTCGATTGTAAAATCAAACTCCCTCTGAGGAGGTAACCTAGGCAATTCCTTCAGAAAAACATCCTTCAATTATGAAAAAAATGGGCATTGATATAAAGATGGTCCCTTTCCATCACTTACTGCCTCTACTGCATACATGCGATGCCCTTTCCTCATGCAACATTTCACCTTCATAGTCGAGATGAAACATAGAGACACCTTCTTTTTGATACAGTTGATCTCAATGGGCCTTCTCTCATCATCTAAACAAATCACCCTCTTCATGAAGAAATTTACTAAAGCTCGATGAGCTTCTAACCAATCCATACCAATAATGAGATCATATATCCGTAGGAAGTGACATATACTTTTAACCTAGTTGTACACACCCCTAGGTTGATAAAACATTTATCAACACTAAGGCCTACCACTTGTGTTTCCCCATAAGCCATCTCGACTTGTTTAAATTCATCGTGCCCATAGGCTGCCAACCCACATTTTTCTAATGCATATGCTGAAATGAAACTATCAGTTGCACCAGAATCAAATAAGATTTTAACTTTGACATGATTTATCATTCATGATGACTCCACTACAGTGGATTGATGTTCTTCTTTATGGTTATTCACTGCTGCAGAGATCTGGTGATTACTTTTTTCCCTTCCCATTGGGGTCTTCCCTTCTTTATGCATAGTACCATATTGTGACTTTGGACAGTCACGCTGGTAATGAGGTCCCTTGCATCCCCAACAAGAAATGTGAGGGGGAATCTGAATATTTCTCTGTGGAGGCCTCTGAGACGAGTTCCTTCCCCTTGAACCTCTTCCCCTGCTAATACATCCTTGTGAGTTTATTGGACTAACATGAATCCCAGTTGATGCCCGAGATGTTCCACTTGCTTCCATTGAAAAACTCGTTGCAACTGGTCTAGGTCCAGCTCTGTTTCTATAAGGAGGTGGTCTGAAACTTCCTCCCTTGGAGAAGGTTCGAGGGGCCTTCCCCACATATCTTGGTTGTTGTGGAATGAGAAACCTCATGCCCCTTTTAAACCTATAAGTTCTTCTGCGTATTAGGATCTTTCAATTGCTTCAACAACTAAGGATGGTTTCCACATTCACACCATGGCCCTTATCTTAGGATTCAACCCATACACAAAACGATTTGATTTTCATTGGTCAATGTCCATGTATGAGACGTACTTGACTAACTCCATGAACCTGACCTCATATTCCTCCACTGTTTGGTTTCCATGAATTAGAGAATGAAATGCTCCTACCTGTTGTTCTTCATAATACACAGGAAAATACTTTCTCTGAAACCTTTCCTCAAATAGCTCCCATGAGACAATGTCTGAAGTGAGGTTTAACTGTCTTTCTAGGTTACCCCACCAGTTCAAGGCATTATCCCTAAGTTGAAATATTTTTATTTTGGCCTTTGATGTGGTATTATAGTCCCTCAATACGAAACATATTGTCATTCCTTCTAACCATTCCTCTACACGTTCACTTGTACAACCCCCAACAAACTCTCAGAGCTTGACTTTTTTAATCTCTCTGGTAATGTCCTTGGGTGGAGGCCCGCACTTTGAGTTCCTCTACCCTTCTAGGTTTCCCAACCCATATGGAGGGGGTTCTACATCCACACCTATAGCCTGACATCCTTTTAGTGTCTCATTTATAGTCTCCAAAAAGAACAGGATGAGAGCTAGCTCAGGTGCTGGTGCTGGTAGCATCGACATCGATGTTCCTTGCGGCGATGTTCCCCAACCCTTATTTCCCCGTGTTCTCACCATAGTGATTAATTGATTCTACATCACAACCAAATGTTTATTAGAAAATGTTAGGGCATCCTAGGTTGTACCTAAACTTATACTTGCAAATGTAGGGTTAGGCATAAGTTTTCTTTATACTTGCTTGTAAACAAGCGTTACACATTTAAGACAAAGTGATGATAGAAGTTTGATAATTTCATCTAGGTATCCTACTAACTTTCTTGGTTTTCTAACTATGCTAGAGATGTGGTGTACTCGCTAATTACTCTCTTTAAAGTGCATTAATTCCTCCTATCATGAAAACTTTATATCGCCTTGTAATAATAATTAATGATCCAACATGTAGAATCCTAATTTAGTATATACATCTAAAACCTTACATGTTATTAAGAACATGCTTATCATATCAACTATTTAAACATGTATTATAAAAGTTAATGCAAAAATCTAAATACATTCCATAAAAGTCTTAAAAAAATAAACTGAGTGTAAAATTTAATTTGAAGGAAAGTTCATACTTTTTTAAAGAACCTTATTTTATGAAAGTGATAAATATGTTTATTTATCAGCATAGCATATAATTAAATACATTTATTTATAACCTTAATAATAATAATAATAATAATAATAATAATAATAATAATAATAATAATAATAATAATAATAATAATAATAATAATAATAATAATAATAATAATAATAATAATAATAATAATAATAATAATAATAATAATAATAATCTATTTTTAAGGTTACGACCAAGCCACACCAAATTGGTCTATCAGACCCCACCAAATTGGTGTATGAGATCCCCTTGTTTGTGGGACAAGGGACCTCCTTCGCCCAACGATTTGACTGGTAAAGTCTATAGAGGTATACATACCCTACCCCCCTCTGGATTTGAACTTGTGACCTCTTAAGAAGAAACACATGTTCTTAACCATTAGGCCCACTCAGGTTGTATAAAAAGTGTCAATTCTTTATTTATCCTCAAATATTCACCTAATATTAAAACAACTTATAAATAAAAAAATAAACATTAAAAAATATTATATAAACACTTTCATTCATACACAATATTACTAAAATTTAAAATTCATTTTAATACACCCACTACCTCTATGTGTCGAGAAACCGTATTACTTGGGATCCAAGTCATCCTGAGTATTATGGGGCATTTACATAAATCTTATGACAAAAAGTCATGTTTAAGAACAAAGTAGTCGACGGATAAAACCTGAAGGTTTTTCTCAACTGTGATACTTATTCATGTGTAAGTTTAACAATGAACCTAGTATCACCTATGTCCATATATATTTTGGATATAGATATTGTATTTTATATGTGTTGGCGGCAGAAGTCACTCTTGGATTATAGCAGGAGCAGAGCCTGACACCCATCAGTTTAATATCACGTTTTGTTTATAAAAGAGATGATCAAATGGAAGTAAACTCAGAACAATATCGTTTCAACTCTGAAACTAGGCCGGGCATGCATGGGCAAGTGAGGTCTTAGATAAACTTTAAATAGTGAGTTGTAATAAGGGTGAGTAGGGGGGAAGACTTGTATAAGAAGAGTGCACGGGTCTGTCATAAACAACAGGTTTCTAACAGACTGGGGAAGAAAGCGTCCAAACGCAAGATCTTCTTACATTCAAACACAGAAAGCTAGAGAATACAATGATGCAACGATAAATCCTTTATCATGACATAATTGCAACAATTCATGCGAATCAGTCAATCATGAACTCCCTAGTATGAGATGAAAGCTTAGATGGAGTAGGAAAACTGTTTGTCATAAAACAAGAAATCTCATATACAGATGCACACCCAGAGAACTAGAATGGTTGTTAAAACTTTACAGTCGGGAGCTTTGCTCTACCATCGATAGCTACCAAAATGGCGAAAATGCCTACATATACTTAGAACAACAACTGCAACAAAATCGAGACGTTGCATTAAAAACATTACGTTTGCATGGCTTCTGACAATCTGCGCCTGCAGTCTCTGAATGATCGTGCACCTATGGCAGACACAATCGAACTCCTGATAGTCCTATGGGCGAATCAACGTGCTTTTAATTCATCGCCAGACTTTCTCTTTATGGCGGAGATGATGTCTAACCACCACCAACTACCTTAATAACTGCTTCCTTGGGATTGGGAACGGCCTGGCTAACTTGGCACCTTTAAGACGTGGAAGACCCCTCGCGCTGCCACCTGGAATAGCTGAATGGCCTGATGAATAGACATGGAGGACGACGCGAAGACTGGGGGGGCGTAATGGAACTGGTGGCGCCAAGACCATGAAGGTGAGATGAGAGGTGGTGAGGTGTGGGCAATGTGACAGGCGAAGACACACGATGGAAGGCAATAAGCTGAGGGGGTAGGAGATGAAACATGATGGGCACATTATCAATGGGAGGCTGACGTGGGATTGAGTGGGACACATGGAAGGTGTTGAATGGATGATGAGATGGGGGAGGGACCATATGGACCGAAAGAGGGGAGATGGACAGATGTCAGAGGACGAGGAAGAGCTAAAGGGAGTGAGCCTCATCATACGGTTAGGAGGAGAACAGATGGCAGGGGGCAGGATGGTCCACAAGATGACACGACAGGAAGGGGGCTTTATGTTGATTAAACGAAGAAAGATAAGGGAGGTCTGAATCGCCTTGTGAGCTGTTGATCCGGGCGCTCCGATCGTGACCGTTGAAGAGGTGCACCCTCAATTCCGGACCCCCCCCCCCCTCCACTTAAAGGTAGAAAGGTGGGGGGGCTCCGGAATCCACTATGGGCCGTTGATCCGGGCACTTCGATCGTGACCGTTGAAGAGGTGCGCCCTCGATTCGGGACCCCCCCCCCCTCTGCTTAAAAGTAGAAAGGCGGGGGGGCTCCGGAATCCAATGTGGGCCGTTGATCCGGGCGCTCTAATTCCTGTCGTCCATATTTGATTTCCATTTAAATACAGACGCATTTTGCATCCCAAACTTAGGGCAAGAGGGTTTTTTTTTTAACCCATTCCTTTGCATTTTACCCCCCTTTACAAGAAATGTCGCTACAATATGGATTTTGTACTTTACATATCATATTCAATTAATTAATTTATTTTTTGAAAATTTTAATCATTTAATATTTTTTTTTAAGATAATATCTACATATAATAATAATAACAATAACAACAACAACCTAACTTTTTACATTTGATAAAAAACTAATTTTCTCATATGAATCTTTCAAGACAGGACTTGACAAAGATTTTAAAGCCAGATCATGAAAACACCTTTTCATTTACATGACTTTCGATATAGAACATAGAATAGACATCGTTATCTACATTAGTTTGCATTTGGAATTTTAAAGACAACTCATGGAATAGATCTTGTTTGGTAATTTGCTCGAAAATATTTTTAGAGAGCAAATTGATTTTAGATCTCAACACAATTGAGTAGGAAGAACCAAAATTTTCCTCACTCATGGATCGAATATTCCACGCAAATACCAAATAGATTTACTACGTATTATGCTCTACTACTATCTCCTCTCATCTATAATTATGAGAAACCCACCATAATGTCTCGCTTCTAATTTCTAATAACTGTATATATATCCATATATAGTTACACAAGACCTAACTCCAAGTGGAGTTATTTATTTGATATTTTCTTTTTCTATATGCAAACAGTTTTTAATTTGATATTTTCTTTTTCTATATGCAAACAGTTTAAAGTTTATCAACATGTATATGTTTATGGTTTATTTAATATATATTTATAAATAGCTATATATATGTTTATGGTTTATTTAATATATATTTATAAATAGCTTTATACAATATTAAATCTATAAATAAATTGTTATATAATAATAATAATAATAATAATAATAATAATAATAATAATAATAATAATAATAATAATAATAAATACAATGCAAAATCATGCAACTTGACAACTATCCCTAAAATTTATGAAAACTCACCATAAGTCAAGGAGATTATCTAATGTTAGATATTCATGAAATATGAAATATTAAAGAATAATTAATGAAAATATCTAATGCTTCTAGATATTTATGTATGCAATACAAGTTAAATGTAATAATTAAACCAAATAGTTAATAATCTATTTTAGTCAGTAAGATATGTGTTAATTAATTATACTAGTGTACATGTGCAAAGTATGTATGCATAGCTAGCATATACATAGTCCGCGCATGTACTAATAATAAACAAACAACGTTTCTAGTGCATAGTTCCTATATGATCACAATAAGGCATGCATGATTACAAATGCATCATTCAGTAATCATAACTAACAAAACTACAATAATAAATTAAGAATTGATCATCACACTTAGAAAATAAAAAAGGAAATCATAATGAGTGTTTTCGAACCAAGAGTGTCACATCTAATCCCATAACAATTTTTTCAACTAATATATAATCATCCTTCCTTCCTAACCTACTTCCATCTTCCATCTTATCCTTTCCTTTGCTGGACTAAGTTGGAGCATCAACTATATTTTCCTAACTCCAGTTAGAACCCGTAAGCTGAAGTGTCCTACATTTCGACCAAGCTTTCCCAACAATCAACTAGCAGTCACCATCACACGTCTAGGGAAGCGTGCCTTAACAAATCCCTCCCACAACTCTAGGTTTCAGAGTACACATAGTGGGAAATGCCTCCACCCCTCCTGATAGAACTAGGGTCAACACCCTATATTGAGCCATATTGTGAAACTGTTGTTCTTAGAGTCACGTCATATAACAATCACTCTGGGCAAGTTGTGCATCATGTCAAAACCACACTTACCACGGATCATAGCAATATTTGAAATCATAAACAAAACTTGTATTATACACTATCGTACTAGTGTCTCCAACATCCAGGTTACCTCAACAATACAATATTTGGCTCGTACATAATTTATCAACATGTAAGTTAACTAATTGATACTCATATCCATGCAGATACATGATAATTTCATGAGAATCCATATTTGTTTTTCCATTTACAATATAGTTTTGAATTGATATGCAAGTGCTTAAATTCCACATTTAAATTTGCATATTTAAACAAATCACATAACTATCAATATCTTGAACATATAACAATAATTATTCATGGTATGTAGGTCCACATGTACATATACTAAAGTGATAATGTTTAATAGTATTCTACAGATAATAAGCACATGAAATACAATTCGACCATAATGTCATTAGGATACTTAGGTTTAAATGGGGCGTCACAGTTGTTGCACTTGTAGCATACAACATTGTAACCGGGTAATGGAACAAATGAATTATAGTTTCTATTTCAGAATCCATAAGTACTTCTATTTTTGTTCCATACATGATCATTTCTTGCATATGCTCTACAATGTATTGCTTTATAACCAAAATGATTGCAAGAAAAACATTAACCAAGAAAATAGTTTTGGTATCAAGTTGTGCGAGGCCATCTTGGTGGGAAAGATATTTTGAATCTGTCATTGTTGTATTTGGGAGGAATGTCAATTTTCTGTGGAACATGATTTTCTCTCTTCCTATTGTCTTCATCATTGATGGAGCTTTTGAGTACATCAACATAGCTTTTAGATTTTCCTTCATTTACTTTCTTCAGTGGCTCTATAGCTTTTGAATCTTCTTTGGTGATCTTATGACTCTTATCATAGCCAAGACCAATTTTAATGAGTGGTGATCTTTGGCATTTGATGATATCATCTAACATTTCAGTGCTCTTTCCAAACTTCAAGCTTCTATTGAATTGAGAAGTTGATTTCTCCAGTTCCTTTCTTAAGGAAACAATTTCAGCGTCCAACTTCTCACAATTTTCTTCCTTTTCCTTCAGTTGGATTCTCACCACTTGTTTCGTCCTTTTTTCCTCTTCTAGTTGAATATTTTGGTAGACAATAGTCTTCTATGTTTCTTCAAGGATTTGTGACATTTTTTCTTTTGCATCATGATCCTCCTCTGCATATTTTTGTAGCTGCTCCTTTTGTTTCAAAATACTTTTCTTAAGCTTTTTTATTTCACTTAATGAACAAATGCGTTCTTCTTCAAATTCTACTTCCACATTTGTTTCATAATTTTGTTCCTCTTCTAAATTCATCATTTCTCTCCCTTTGTATTCATTTTCTGAAGTATAAATTTCCATTGTCATGTGTTCTCTCGAGATATACCTTCCAGTGGTTAGACTATTTCCGAAGGAAATGGATCTGAAACCATTTGTTGAGCACACACTTATACTGATAGGGGGGTTGAATCAATATAAAACATTTTTTTACTTTTTTAAACATTCATAAACCATAAAGAAAATGATCACATATGAGATCTATTAACTGCAGAACATGGAACACAAGATTTATGTGGAAACCCTTTCGAGAGAAAACTACAAAACCTCTCTTTATATTCTTTGTAGGAACCAACATACTGGAGACACCAATCCCTATTGGTACAAATATTGGTAGAAACCAACCTACTGGAGACACCAATCCCCACTAGTACAAATCCTGGTAGGCACCAACCAACTCTTACAGATCTTCGTAGACACCAATCTACTAGAGACACCAATCCTCACTGCTGAGCACTAACTTACCAAGAGACACTAATCTCTTTGTTTGAGCAAAACCAACCTACACTTATAGATCTTCATAGACACCAATATACTAGAGACACCAATCCACACCACTAACCACTAACTTATAAAGATACACCAATCTCTTTGTTTGAGTAGAACCAACCTACACTTATAGATATTCATAGACACCAATCTATTGGAGACACCAAACCCCACCGCTAAGCACTAACTTAGCAAGAGACACCAATCTCTTTCTGTGTCCCGCATCTTCACCAAGTTTACTTGCTACTCCTTCTTTCACCAAGTCCACTCACTGCTTTTGTCTTCATCCATCCTACTCACTTCTTCTTCCTTCACCAATTCTTCTCACTACTACCTTTACTAGGTCTGACCAAAATTTGAATTTCCAAATGGTAAATTTCACAAATCTTGTTGTTTTGGGTCTCTTCCCAAGAAAAAACTTGTACATCATGCCACGTATCTAATTTTGCAAATGTGATTATGAAATTTTTGTATGTCTCCTTTGTTTTTTGAAATTTTCATAGTCTGAAGAGTCTCAGAAAAGAAGTTACCATGAAAATGACAAGCTGACTTGTTTGAAAATAATCTCAAGACCATTCGGAAACCCTAACTTCCACAGAGCATATATTAGAAAATACAACGAACCAACATCTGAAATGTTTACGTGAGGCACTTCTATATGTCTCCTTTATTCTGTAAACATTTCACAGTTTGAAGAGTCCCAGAAAGGAGGTTATAGCGAAAATTCAAAATTGACATGTTTGAAACTGATTTCAGGAGCATTTAGAAAACCTAACATCCACAGAGCATATCTCAGAAAGTACAGAGAACTAACATCTAAATTTTTTTACTTGAGGTACTTTTGTATGTCTCCTCTATTTTATGGGATTTTCACAGTCTCAAGTGTCCTAGAAAAGACATTATATTGAAAATTTCAAAATGACCTATTTGAAACTGATTCCAGGAGCATTCAGGAACCCTAACTTCCACAAGGAATATCTCTGAAAGTATAGTGAACCAACATCTAACATTTTGACCATACTTACCCCAAGATCTCTCCTCCATATCCTTAAAATTTCATGGTCTTAATCGTCCTAGAGAATAAGTTATAGCGAAAGTGCCAAAATGACCTATTTGAAATTGATTTCAGGAACATTCAGGAACCCTAACTTCCACAGGGCATATCTATGAATGTATAGTGAACTAACATCTAAATTTTTTACCACATGTACCTATAGATCTCTCCTCTGTCTTTTCAAAATTTCAAGGTCTGAAACATCCCATAAAATAAGTTATTGTGAAATTTCTAAGATGGCTTGAAACTGATTTTGCAACTCTTCCCTTTTGGAATGATATTCAATATTTTCTCATCCATTTTTCACACACATACTTTCTCTCAATACTTTCTCTTTTTATTCTTTTTCATAATCCTTCATGAAGGGACATGTCCATTAATTAAATAATTAGTTCCCCTTTTTATTTTAATTTTCCAAATACCATGGGAAAATACCCAAACCCATGGGTTTGAAACCACCATTTCACTTTTTACTTTTTCACATGCACCCGTTTTTTAATATACTTGTAAACCTATATACAAAAATCAATCCGGGAAATGTTGT
>ML873687.1:6385-19223 GCA_009831015.1 Picea engelmannii | reverse complement strand
CCATCCAAGGTAGATGAATGATTAGATAAAACAAGAACAAATAGGATGGAAACCAAGATGATCAAGTTGGTAATTTGGTCTTTCCATAGAGTTAAATAGTCAAGTGTGAACCTATAGAGTCATATGAGTTGATCGTTGAGCCATAGTATAATGTTGAAGGAATGACTATAAATCAATACATGTATATCTTTATGTTAATGAGAATGACTAGGCATTTCCCTTTACGATGGTGTAATATAGTTAGTCTATACTTTATATTTGATATTGTTGATCATTTAACTCTATAAGTTGGGTCTTTATTCTAAACCTTGTTTGTAGGCCATTGTACATAGTCTACAAAGTTTGAGAGTCAATTGGATGATTTGGGCCCTTTAGACCATTAATTGTGTCACTTGGTATCAAAGTGGGTTGAGAAGCTTTGGGAAAAAATTGTAGAAAATCAGTAACATAAGCACACTAACTCCATATGACTTTTGTCAAACACTTAGTAAACACATATTTTTTTCCTTAAATGAACTCTGAATGTAAAACCCACATACAACTATATCATAAGCAGAAACACTCATTACTAAGCAAGTATTGCAACAAAACAATAACAATGAACAACAATCACAAATCACATGTGCACACCTAGATTTTGGCAACCATCCAGGGAAAACCCCAGTTTGGGGAAACCCACCAAGAGAGATTTTATTAGCAATTTCAAGAAGAATTTAAATGCTACAATAGTCATACTTGGTAGCAAGAGACAACTTAGAGATACCCACAACAGTCCCACTTTTCTGTCTAGAAAACCATGCCAACAAGTCCGTATTGCTATACGATCCTCCTCCAGAACAACACCTTGAAAATCATGCCCACAATATGTTGTACATATAGAACAATGTGGCCCTCATGCAACAAAGAATACTCCAAAACAACCTTGAAATATGTGTTAGCAAAATGCCTCAAATTTCATGCTCTCTTCCTTGTTGTACAACATATATGGATCTGTACAGTACGACCCACATCAACAAAAATAAACTAAACAACTTTTCGCACATAAAATTCTTCTTGGGAAATGTGCCCAAGCTCTCTTGAAATCAGTGCCAACTCTACTGCAAACAAATTCTTCCAAGCTCTCTTAAAAATCTCTCAAAGCTTGTCTTGCACACTACCCTAGGCTTTCTCTTATAACTGAAAATGACTTTTCACCTTCCCCATCCCTAAATCCAATGGCCAAAATCTAATCTTGCCTTTATAAGATCAAGGGACATGATCCATTCCCTCCAAAATAAATCACTTATATTTAATAAAGTAAAATTCCACTTTATGACATAAAGTCACTTTAATAAAATATTAGAAAGGACATTTTACAAAAAATCACTTTAATAAAACAATCACTTTATTACAACTTTATAAAACACCTATTACAAATTCAAGTGCCTAGTGGTGCAAATGCAAGGTCACTTCCACATACAAGACAAAACCTGCAGAGTACCTCCCGAGCTATAAAAGCTAACACTCCCTCTTAGCGAGGGATGTACTTGTTGCCATCACCATCACCTAGTCTCGTCCTCAAATCCATCACACTGTTTGCAGTAGAA
This sequence comes from Picea engelmannii, assembly GCA_009831015.1. Classification (NCBI taxonomy): domain Eukaryota; kingdom Viridiplantae; phylum Streptophyta; class Pinopsida; order Pinales; family Pinaceae; genus Picea; species Picea engelmannii. The sequence goes on along the minus strand of ML873687.1, from coordinate 17,637 downwards.
GCTCCCTCTAAAACTGGAGCCAACCTCAACACCTGCACATAACTCGAACCTGAAGACCTCCTGCTGGAAACCACTCTGAACCCTGAGCTCCTAGGAGAATCCACTCCACCCTGAGCTTATTTCTACTCACACCAACTGAGCCTCCTACCGGTGCTCAGAAGAGACTCCCTCTCTTCCCTTGGATATCGAGACTGAATCCTTGGGCCCACCGCAGTCTCAGGAGCATCCAACTCCTCATTCAACTCATCTCCAACTATAGTCTATCCTTACACAATGTACAACCTATCAACTCGATCACCAATCAACTGTGGCTCAACCAAGTTCGCTCCCTATCTGTAAATAAAGAAATGTCCACCCTTGAACAATGTCACATATCCAACATCTCCCAAGGCTGACATCGAAAGCACATTAAACCTCATCCTTGGTATGAACAAAACTCCATCAACCTCTAGGAGTTCTCCAAACTCAAGTTGGAATTTGATCCTTCCAACTCCACGAACTGCTCGTGCCATTCCCCCTTCACTTTCAACTAGCTAGTCTGGACATGTCTCTGTGATACTGAGGAATACATGGCATATTCCTGTCATATGACATGAGGCTCCACTGTCAATGATCCATCTACTATCACTAACAAATCTAGTACTCCCGACACTTGAAACGAGAGTGAACAATGAAAATTCCCTATCAAACTTGTCTGCAAATTCCTCTACTGCTACTATTGTCGCCGCAACTGGCCCTTCCTCATCCTACTCCTTCTTCTTCCTCTCCAGACACTGAGATGCAAGGTGGTCATACTGGTTGCAAACAAAGCATCTGACTTTACTAAAGTATTTCATGGAACTCCCTTGCTTCTTACTTTTGCTCTTTATCATAAGAGCCACATTTTCTTCATCAGATCCATCTCCCTTCTGTCCATTGTTGTGAGATCCTTCCCAAATATCCTCCAGAGTGAAATCGTCCCACAATCTGTTCCAATTTGGAAGATGTTCTCGACCCACCACACACTTCATGAAGACTTCCCATTCCTTCGTGAAGCATTTCAAGGCTATCCTCACCAACTCTGAATTTAAAATGACCTCCCAAACTGCAACCAACTCATAATTCACCTCTACTACCCGGGTAAGATAACAAGCCACACTCTCACCCTTATCCATCTTAGTATCATGCAATTTGTCCTTTAAGTGCATCTTTTGGTTTTCATTCTTCACCTCATACAATTTTTTCAGTGTCTCCCACATCTCATAAGTTGTCTTCTTCTCAGCTAAGTGTGAGATAAGTGAGTCCTTCACCCCATCCAGAATAAGCCTCTCAACTTTGGATTCCTTTACCTCATGTACATCCAAAGCTATGGGGTCTGCTATAGGAACAACAACTATGGTGCTAACAAAGCTCCAAAGTTTGTTTTGCATGAGAATAGCTGACATCTTGACTTTCCATTGCAAATAGTTGGAAATCCCATCAAACCGATCCTCATACCTGATGCAAGCAACCATCTCCCTGTCAACTATTCAATGGAAAACAACCAACAAAGTTTCCCCCCTTCAAATCCTTGCCAAAATAACACTACTCACTGTAACTCAAAGCACTTGCTCTGATATCATGTAGAAAATCAGTAACAAAAGCACACTAACTCCATAAGACTTTTGTCAAACACTTAGTAAACACAGATTTCTATCTTAAATGAACTCTGAATGTAAAACCCACATGCAACTATATCATAAGCAAAAACACACATTACTAACAATGAACAACAATCACAAAACACATGTGCATACCCAGATTTTGGAAACCAACCAGGGAAAACCCTAGTTTGGGGAAACCCACCAAGAGAGATTTTATTAGTAGCTTCAGGAAGAATTTAAATGCTACAACAGTTATACATGGCAACAAGAGACAACTTACAGACACCCACAACAGTCCCACTTTTATGTCTGGAAAATTGTGCCAACAAGTCCTTATTGTTGTACAACCCTCCTCCAGAACAACACCTTAAAAATTGTACCCACAATTTGTTGTACGGATGGAATAGTATAACCCTCCTGCAATAAAGAATACTCCAAAACAACCTCAAAAAATGTGCTGGCAAAATGCCTCAAATTTCATGCTCTCTTCCTTGTTGTATAGCCTGTACAGATCTTTATAGTACGACATAGAACAACAACAATACACTCAACATTTTTTCACACATAAATTCTTCTTGGGAAATGTGCCCAAGCTCTCTTGAAATCAGTGCCAACTCTGCCGCAAACAAATTTTTCCAAGCTCTCTTCAAAATCTCTTAGAGCTTGTCTTGCACACTATCGTAGACTTTCTCTTATAACTGAAAATGACTTTTCACCTTCCCCATCCCTAAATCCAATGGCCAAGATCTAATCTTGTCTTTACAAGATCAAGGGACATAATTCATTCCCTTCAAAATAAATCAGTTACATTTATTAAAGTAAAATTCCACTTTATGACATAAAGTCACTTTAATAAAAAATTAGAAAGGACACTTTACAAAAAGTATTACAACTTTATAAAATGCCTATTACAAAGTCAAGTGCCTAGTAGTGCAAATGCAAGGTCACTTCCGCATACATGATAAAACATGCATAGTACCTCTTGAGCTATAAAATCTAACAAAAACTGAGCAATAGAAAGGCTTGTAAGAGATGATAAAGAGGTTGTGAGTAAAGATGTTAATATAAATGGTGAGAAGAGATGGATGAATGACAATGAACCAAGAGTTACAAGCATTGAGATGAAGAATATAAGAGTTGGAAAGTAGACAACAAGATAGAGAAAACAAAGTTAGCAAATCAAAACCAAAAGGAGGAGAATAAGAATAAGAAGAAGAAGAATAAGTTTGAAGAGTAAGAGGGAAGCAAAGTTTGAAGTTTCACGTTAAAATGGAATTTGGAAGATAGAGACATTGATTGACTAGTTAAGTGAGATGGGCATCTATTTCAAAATTGAAAGAATGGAAGACCCATGGAGGACAAAATTTAGTCATGTTATGTTGAAGGGATGTGCTAAAATGTGGTGCGATTTTTTGTAGCAAGAACAAATTTGATAGGGAAAATAAAAGTGTAGTGAGTGCACATATCAACTACACCAAGGGAGGCTAAATGCATGTGCATGGAAGGTGAAGCAACATGCAAAATAATTATGACCATTATGAAAGGAGAAAGGAAGATGGTGAGTCACCCAGGGTAGATGAACAATCAGATAAATAAATAGTAAATAGGGTGGGAATCGAGAGGATCAAGTTGGTTATTTAGTCCCAGATAGAGTTAAGTAGTTAGATGTGAACATGTGGAGTTGTAGGAGTTCATCATTGATCCATAGTAGAATGTTGAAGGCACGACTATAAATATATACATGTATATTTCTTTATGTTAATGCATCATACATGTCTATGCCCTTTGAGCCAACACTAGGTACCCACTAATCCAAATATCAAATTTCAACAATTAACTAGTAGGATTCACTAACTTTGAGCAAATTTGGCTTCCCAAGAGAAACTCGACAAAACATTAATGCATGATAAATGAAAAAGTAAATATGCAATCATGGAATTTAAACATATAATTATGGAAATAATGGTGCACATGCCTATATTTATCCACAAGAAGATTCATATAAAATGCATGCACAAATTCCTCTTCATAGAAAATTCCAAAATTAAATTAAGAGAAACAAAACAATAGTTAAACACTTATATTTTAACATAGGGAAGGTCTAGGATATTGGTTTCATAAGAGTGATTCACCACATAACCATAGGAATTTATTGTTGGAGTTACTTCACACACACCTAGGATTTCTTTTTCCTAAGGTTTTTCCTTGTTTATTAGTCATAATTAGTAACTATTCAGTCTCCTATAATTTAGGGGAGAATATTCCACCTGGAGAATATTCTCTTTCAGTTGGCACTTCAATTTGACTAGTTGAGTCGAGTTTGGATGCTGCATTGGTTTTGTCACCATGCAACATTGGGATAATCACCATGCTAATTCGACCTTGCCTTGGTATCATCACCATAGTGGCGCATTAGCCTTGATTCCCTAAGTTAACTCCTCACTGCTCTCTGTTCAGTCAGTTAACTGAAGACTAGTTGACTAGTTAACTCAACTAGGTGGCAGTTCACTCCCGTAACTACCTGAGAGACTAGACTAGGTGGGAGTTCACTCCTGTAACTGCTGGTGTGTGTCCAGATCACTCTAGACTACCACTATGGCACATTGGTTATCCTCAAGTCGAACTCATTGAGTTATACATAGTATATCATGTGTAAATTATTCATTATTCACAACGGTTAATGAGAATTCTTCCATTTCTCTCTCCTTCTTCTTCTTTCTCAAATTCTCTCTACAAATGTGTGTATTATTGTTTAGCTAGATCTATTCTATGCAGGTTCAACACATTTACATGGTATTAGAGCCGACAGACTGCTAAGCAAAAGCTACACCAAAATTTTTTGCAGGTATGAAAGATTGAAGACATTGGAAAGATGGAATTCCAAAAAGAATTCATTCTTACACCTTACAACTATTTTGCATGGAAGGATAAAATAGCCATACATATTCGATCCAGAGGGTTGTACAGGTTAACCATGAATATATATACATATTTGACATCATCCATAGAAAAATCCAAGTACTTAAATCGCATGGATGAGGCACTCGGAACAATTTGCAGTCTTATTTCTCCCAATCTCCTTTTTCACATATCTTCCTGTAAGACTCCCAATGAAGCCTAGAAAACCTTGGAAGGGATCTTTGGCAAACATGATGAGATGAGGGGACACATGATGGAGGTGGAGCTGCTCACATTGGATCCAAAAAGCTTCGAGAATATCCAAGATTTCTTTACAAAATTTAAGGATTTACTGTCGCAACTCAAAGCTTGCGGGGTTGATAAATCGACAGAGGAGAAACAAATGGTTCTCACCATTCTCTCCAAGCTTGGTCTTGAATTCTTTGTATTTGTATCCACATTCCATACTGTCAGATTTGCCTCTGGAGCCACCTGGAATATGCCTTCTCTTGAGGACTTTATCGAATGCCTGACACAAGAACAAACCAAACTCATCAACATGGGCACAATCAAAGGCCCAAGTGCGCATGCACTCACTATGCATGATGGAAGCCACAAATATCAGAAATATAAAGATAAATATAAACGGAAATCTCATGCACATCCGAAGAAGGAAGGGTACAAAAAACCCTTCACCGATGCCTCTGGATCCAAAGGGGAAAAGGGAAGAAAAGGGGAGAAATGCATGTACTGTCACAAAGGATTCCATTCGGAATCCACATGCATGCAAAAACAACTAGATCTGATGTCTCAAATACTTCAGAAAAACAACCTTGGATATCACATCCCCGAGGGTGCAAAGAAGAAGAAGCCAGAAGATCTGAATTCCAAGAAAGGCAATTCTAGCCATGCCTTGATTGCCATCAACTCCTCTCCCGATGCTTCGATCATAGATTCGGGAGAATCACATCACATGGTTGCCTCAGAAGCAGTCTATTCTTCACTGGATGCATGCAAAGGTCCTCCTATTCTGATGGGGGACAACTCTTCTGTCGAAGTCACTGGTAAAGGAAGGATTGAACTCACCAACGGAAGCTTCGAGAATGTGCTGCACGTTCCCAAACTTTCTGTCAACCTTCTCTCTGTGTATCAGATGAAAAATTCCGGCACCGGAAAGAAAGTCATATTCACACCAAATTCCGTGGACATATACGACATGCAAACCAACTCCAAGGTTGCAACCGGTGAGGTAAATCATCAGTCTAGATTGTATACATTTTCTGAATTCATTGAACCTGATTCTGCTTTACTTCTTACTCATGCTGATGAAAGTAGTAGGATATGGCACAAAAGGTTTGGACATTTGAATTTCAGATACATGCAACAAATTAGCAAGAACATATTAGTTGATGGTCTACCAGACATCCATTTCTCCAAGGAAGTATGTGAGGGATGTGTTCTCAGAAAACACCCTCAAGAGAAATTCGACAAAGGAAAGTCTCAGCGAGCTTTCACACCTTTAGATCTGATCCATAGTGATCTTATGGGTCCTTTTCCACATCCATCCATCATCAAAGCGAGGTTTGTTCTCATTTTTGTTGATGATTTCTCATGTTTTACTTGGATCTACTTTCTCAGGAAAAAATCCGAGGTCTTTCAACACCTCAAAGATTTCAAAGCATTGGTTGAGACACAGTTTGGAAAGAAGATCAAAGTCCTTCGAAACGATAACGAGGGAGAGCATGTAACTCATGAGATCCACAATATTTGCGATGAGGTAGGGATCTAGTTGCAACACACAGTTCCTTATAGTCTGCATCAAAATAGAGTTGCTGAGTGGAAAAATAGATCTCTAAAGGAGATGGCATCTTGCATGTTGCATGCAAAGTCACTACCATAGAGACTATGGGCTGAAGCACTTAATTGTGCAACATACATCCAAAACATATCTCCTTATAGATCTGTCAAGGATAACACCCCCTATGGGCTGAAGCACTTAATTGTGCAACATACATCCAAGACATATCTCCTTATAGATCTGTCAAGGATAACATCCCCTATGAGGCTTGGAGCGGCCTCAAACCGGAAGTGACCCACTTTCGCATTTTTGGTTCACGTGCATGGGCCCAGATTCCCTCTGAAAAGAGGAAGGCACTTGATCCAGAGAGCACTGAGTGCATTTTTGTTGGATACCCCGATGTTGTGAAGGGATATCGACTTATTGATCTTTCCTCGGACCGACTCATCATTGAGCATAGTTTCCAATTCGAGGAAAGTGTCTCGCGTGTACCTCAACAGCCGCATGCATACACCTTCACTCTTCCACCTGTCCGAGATGATGAGCATGCACATGCTAACTCTTCTTTCGATGAGATTTCTGATTTAGAGGACTCAGATGATTTAGATTTAGAGTTAGTACAGTCGGATGCAGAGTCAAAGCATCCAGATGCAGAGTCAGAGCATCCGGATGCAGATTCAGAGCATCCAGATGCAGTTGCAGAGCCAGAGTAGAGGCCCAAGTGGGCACATAATACCCTTCAAGCTGCAGGGGATCTCGCTGGTGATCCAACCAATACTAGGAGGGCTCAATCTGATTTCGAGGAGCCTTCTGTTGCACTCACTGCCACTGAACCATTTCCCTCCAGGCATCTTTTCTTGGTTCAACCTTCAGATCCACAGTCTTATGGCGAGGCTACTGGAAATCCATTTTGGGAATCCACCATGCAGGAGGAGTACAACTCCCTCCTCGAGAACCAGACTTGGGATCTGGTTCCCCTTCCTTTTGGGAGGAAACTTGTCAGATGTAGATGGGTCTACTGGACCAAGAGTGCAGCTGATGGACAGATTAGCAGATACAAAGCTAGGCTCATTGCCAAAGGCTTTCAATAGGTTCATGGTATTGACTATGATGAGACCTTCGCTCCAGTAGCGAAGATGGATTCCATTTGATTGGCCCTTGCCATTGCAACAACCAAGGGATGGGAAGTCCATCAGATGGACGTGAAGAATGCACTTCTTCACGGTGATCTCTTTGAGGAGATCTACATGGAGCAACCCCAGGGATTTATGCAGGACTCATCTTTGGTTTGTCGACTGAAGAAGTCACTTTATGGCCTCAAGAAGGCTCCTAGGGCATGGTATTCCAAGATGGACTCCTACCTGTTGTCATAGAAATTTGTATGTTGTAAATCAGAACTGAATGTCTACATGCTCAAGACGATTGATTAACTTCTACTTTTAGTTCTGCATGTCGATGATTTGCTGATCACCGGGTGCTCAAATTCAATGATTGCTGCAGTCAAGAGGATTCTACATGATATATTTTTGATGATAGACTTGGGTCCGCTACACATCTTCCTTCGACTCGAGATCAGTCAGGATGCATTAGGCATCAAACTGTCTCAGGCCAAGTATGCTCAAGATCTCCTTGAGAGATTTCACATGATAGACTGCAAGTCTGCTCCGACTCCTTTCCTATCGGGAGTCAAACTTAAGGATGGCGGGGAAACTCCACTGGTTGAAAGCACGCTGTACAAACAACTAGTGGGGAGCTTGTTGTATCTCACACACTTCAGACCAGACCTCTCCTATGCAGTTGGCCCAGTTTCCAGGTTCATGCAAGAGTCGCATGAGCTACATTGTAAAGCTGCAAAGCATATCCTTCAATACATACAGGGCACCATCACCTTTGGGATTCATTATGCAACAAACTCTACATTAGATCTCATTGGGTTTACTGATTCCAACTGGGCTGGCGATAACATTGATCGCAAGTCCACATCTGGTTACTCACTCAATCTTGGTTCTGGGCCTATTTGTTGGTCGAGCAAGAAGCAAGATGCCATTGCTCTATCTTCAACTGAGGCAGAGTATAGAGGGGTAGTTAACATAACTATTCAGGCTATGTGGCTACAACATTTTCTCACTGAGTTGGGCATTCACTTTCATCGGCCGATCGTCATCTGGTGTGACAACCATAACACTCTGAAGTTCTGCAGAGATCCAGTTCATAGGCAGAGGATGAAGCACATCGAGATCCACATGCACTACATCCGGGACTTAGTACATGAGGGGATCATAGACTTACAGTTCTGTCCTTCAGCAGAATAGATGACAGAAATATTTACCAAGACCTTCACTAAGCATAAATTCCATTCTTTGCGAAGTCATCTTGGAGTGAATCACACAGTTGCCTAGCAACTGTAGTTCTTCCTTTTACATACATTGTACCTTGAGGGGGGGGGGTTCCCATGAGGTTTTCCCTTTTTCCTCACTTTAATTTTAGTGTATCTTTTGTACTTGAGTACCTGACATGGCCTTGTTGCCGAGACCCAATCTTTATTTTCACCATAGTGATGTTCAGGGGGGGTGTTGGAGTTACTTCACACATAGCTATGATTTATTTTTCCTTGTTTATTAGTCATAATTAGTCATTATCCAGTCTCCTATAATTTAGGGGAGAATATTCCACCTGGAGAATATTCTCTTTCAGTTGGCACTTCAGTTTGACTAGTTGAGTTGAGTTTAGATGCTGCATTGGTTTTGTCACCATGCAACATTGGGATCATCACCATGCTAATTCGACCTTGCCTTGGTATCATCACTAGAGTGGCGCATTAGCCTAAGTTAACTCCTCACTACTCTCTGTTCAGTCAGTTAACTGAAGACTAGTTGACTAGTTAACTCAACTAGGTGGCAGTTCACTCCCGTAACTGCCTGAGAGACTAGACTAGACTAGGTGGCAGTTCACTCCCGTAACTGCTGGTGTGTGTCCATATCACTCTAGACCACCACTATGGCGCATTGGTTATCCTCAAGTCAAACTCATTGAGTTATACAGAGTATATCACGTGTAAATTATTCATTATTCATAACGGTTAATGAGAATTCTTCCATTTCTTTCTCTCCTTCTTCTTCTTTATCAAATTCTCTCTGCAAATGTGTGTATTATTGTTTAGCTAGATCTATTCTGTGCAGGTTCAACACATTTACATTTATTATAGGTGGCACCCCTAAGTCGGGCTATGAGATTGTCATGGCAAAGAAACCAACTATGGGCTTAAGGTGCACTCAACCCAACCTCCAACATTCACGACTCAACTAATTCTCTCATTGTAGGAAACTATAGGAACCATCTATAAGCTTCAATTAGTGATGGAATTCTTTATTACCACCTCAATTTCACTCACATGTGACATTCAAGTGACTATTACCAAAGACATTACTAGTTCACAATAAAACAAAATAATCATGTACCTCATGACCATTTATGACCCTTTCAAGCAAAGTGAAAACATTCAGTTGACTGCTTCTTTGACCATGTGACTAGTCTTTCACTAAAATGCACTAGTTGTGGTGGAAATCCTTTAATACCGATGCAACCATGCTAAAAGAAGAACCCAACTTCTTCTACAACACAATAATGGCAAAGGATTGGGTTGAGCAACATTAGGGTGGCATACAAGGTGAATTCAAGCTCATATCTCATAAATGCTTGATCATTTGGCCTCCCAAGGGGTCTAATCAAACACATGGGATCCCACTTGGATGGGGAGCATTCACATTGGATCTAGTTCACCATCAAATCTCTAATTTTTCCTATAAAATAAATCCATGGGATAACATTTTAAGAGAAGAATAATTGCAAGGTTAAGTTGGAGGAATGAACTTGGAGATCAATCATCTCAAGTCTTTACCATCTATTGTCCTCATGATTTATTGTTTTATTTCATCAAAGAATCAATATTTCTTCATTCACCATAATTAGGGAGAGCATTCAAAGAGGAAAAGGACCCATCCCAAGGAGAGTGCCAAATCCCACTTATAGCCATTCACTCTTATCAAGGTAATATCACATGTTTATGCTTTTCCATTGGACTAATATATGAGTATTATTGTTTCCCTCCAATTTTTGTATTTTGAATAAATTTTTGTAATATAACTACACATATCCTTTCTTGTTGTTAACTTGATGTTATAATACTCACGTGCTTGTCCCACAACTAACAATTGTCTATTTCTTAGCTTATAGCCTAGCTAAATCAAGGGTTTTTCTCAACAATGCAACAAAACCCTGAACTACGTATTGGTGATACTACTTTTGTTTTATATCATCAAGTCATACTTTTTAGGTTGTTTTTTTCTTGATATCTAAATTTTGGTGACTTGCAGGTTCATTGGTATATTTGTAGTTTCACTCTTCACCCACCAACAAAGGCATATTTAAAAAAAAATCTCATTTTTGAATACCTAGCATCTTGTGCACTTGTCTATCTCTATTTCACAAGACTTACATGATAGAACCTTTGATATCTTCTTGAGGTGCATGCATTACTTGTGTTATGGATGCACCATTTTTCCATGCTTAGATTTCAACTGTATCTACACTTGGTTCATGCAATTGTCTCTGAGATAGCCCACACAATTATGTCAAAATTTAGTTTTTTGGGCATACATAGTTGTCTTATGAAGTTTAGGTGGTAGTTTTTAATTTTACAAAAATTATAAGTTGTCATGTCTCTACTATTGCATCTTGTTTTGTGTGATTAGTAATTAACTCATTTAGTGGGTCAAGGGCGTAATCATAATTCCTAGTACTTCCCACATGGATGACTTATTGCTTTTCATTGCACTTTGATTCATAGCTTGGAACTTCATATATTGTTTCATATCAATTGTTGGTTTGTTCAAGTTAAGTTGCTTAAATTCATTTAAAAAGGAATACCTAGATTA
>ML873683.1:8890-19224 GCA_009831015.1 Picea engelmannii | reverse complement strand
GTTCAGAATTTGTTAAGGTTATGCATTTTGATTCTGCAAAGGAAATATGGGACAAGCTCAAGAATGTTTATGAAGGAGATGTTAAAGTCAAAGGGGTCAAGCTTCAGACTTACAAAGGACAATTTGAACATCTGAGAATGAAGGAATATGAATGTATTGCAATTTATTTTCTGAGTTGATGGAATTGTGAATATTATAAGAGGACTAGGAGAAAATATTGAAAATTAAGTTATTGTGCAAAAGATAGTAAGATCTCTCCCAATGAGATTTGACCCTAAAATCTCAGCTCTAGAAGAAAGACAAGATCTAGCTATATTGAGCATGGATGAATTACATGGAATATTTATAACATATGAAATGAGACTAGAACAACAAAATCCATCCAGAAGGAAAGCATCTTTCAAAGCCTCCAAGAAGACAAGAAAGAACAAGACAAGCTCAAAACCCTGCTCTAGCAATAATGATGATTCAGACAGTGAAGAAGAAGTCAACTTTGTGAGAAATCTTAAAAGAGTAACCGAAAAGTAAAAAGGTAATATTCCTTTCAAATGTTTTAATTGTAGTAAAGTTGGCCATTTTGCTTCCAAATATCCTTGTGCAAGGGGTTCAGATAGTGAAAAAGAAGTTCCTCAGAAAAAAAAGAAATATCATAAAAAAGATAAGGAAAGAAATAAAGGAATATTTAAAAAAAAATCTCTATTCAAAAGATGATAGTTCCTCATCTGATGAAGATGATGATAGTGGCAGTTACTCAAGAAGAGTACTCTTCATGGAATTAGAGACTCAAGAGGAAACTACTGAAAATAATGAATGAGACTATGAATAAGGAGGAGAAATGAATATTGAGACAGAATTGATCAATGCCTTAAGTGATCTAAGAATAGCAAGGAAGAAAAATAAGTCTTTCAAAGAAGAGTTAAGTAAATTGAAGGAAGGCTTTCAAAACCCTTGCAAAAATTTTGAAGAAGCCGAGAAAACTATCATAGATATAAGGATTCGGTTGGAAGAAGCCAAATTGATTGAAGAAACACTCAAGAGACAGCTAGAAGAAAATAAAATAAAATAAAATAAAAGAGAATCTGGAAGCTGAAATAGTCTCACTAAGAAAGGAACTACAGAAGGACATCCAACTAAATTTTGGCAATAGCACCAAAATATTGGATGAAATCACTTGCAATCAAAAATCATTCTATGACAAATTTGGACTTGGATATAAACAAAATAATATTGATGAAGGTTCAAGCTCTATGATGATAGGAAATGAAGCAAAGAAAAGAAGTTATGCAGATACTATCAAGGGTTCCATCAAGAAAGAAGAATGCAAGCCTCTAAAGAAGGACATACAAAAACCAAAAATAAAGAAGATCATGCATTTACAAGAACATGGAATCAGCAACTAGCAATGAAGAAGACCCAAGAAGAAGATCATGATTTCAGAAAAACAATGCCAACTAGAAGACCATTCACAGCCAGGTACCCAAAACATTTTTCTTGTCTTCTGTTATTCTTGCAATAATTTTGGGCATAAAGCCATAAATTGTAGAGCCTATGCAAAGGGTAGAAACACATGGAACATAAGTAGCTATGAAAATCTCAAGAATCATTATGAACGCAATTGTCCCAGAAAGCCTCCTAAGGAGTTTAATAGAAATTATAAAAATTTTGGTGCTCTAGGTTATGAAATTGAATGCTACAAATGTAACAATTTTGGACACATAGCCATAAATTGAAAAAGAGATTTGATAGTTTCTTCAAGGGAAACTACGCATGTTCCTTTCAATCATACAGGGGAACAACAAAGAACTTGGAAAAGAAAGCAAGAAGATTTGAAGGTTGGCGAATGTGGGTTTGTCTTACAAGCCCAAAATAGAAGAAGCCATTGGTATATTGACAGTGGATGCTCAAAGCATATGACTGAAGACAAAAGCATATTTGTACCATTAAATAAAGAAAAAGAGGGGTCTATCATGTTTTACAATGATAACTCAGTAAAAATTATAGGAAAAGGCACAATCAATCTTGGAAACAAAGATGTTGTGCCAGAAAATGTCCTACTTGTTGAAAATATGAAGCATAATTTTCTAAGTGTGAGCCAAATGTGTGATCAGGGACACACATATTCAATTCAAAAGAATTTGAAATAAGGAAAGAAGGATCACACAGACTAGTGGCAACAGCAGCAAGACAATGTATACATCTTGAATGAGATCGAAGACGAAATATGTTGTTTGGGAAAAGAAGATGAAAGTTGACTTTAACATAGGATAATCATCCATATACACTTTGATAATCTCGTCAAGATCAACAAGAAGAAAACTATAAGAGAAATGTCAGAAATTACATAGCCAATGAATACTAAGTGCAAGCATTATCAGCATGGAAAACAAACAAAAGTTGAATTCAAGACAAAGGAATATGTTATAATAAAACCATTGGAGATTGTAAATACTGATTTATGTGGGCCCACGAGAACAAAAGGACTGGATGGTGAACAATACTTCATGCTACTCATTGATGACTAAACCAGAATGACCTGGGTTTGCTTCCTCAAGAAAAATTCATAAGCTTTTGAATGTTTCAGTGTATTCAAGGAACTGGTTGAAAATGAAATTGATTTGAAAATAAAATGCCTAAGATCAGATAATGGAGGTGAGTTTACTTCAGATGAATTCATGGATTTCTATGCAGAAAAATGAATAAAAATGCAATTCTTAACAGCTATAACACCTCAACAAAATGGAGTTGTTGAAAGGAAAAATAGAATTGTACAAGAAATGTCTAGAACCTTGTTGAATGACTCCAAGCTAAGTGATATATTGTGGGGATAAGCAATGCATACAGTCATTCATATCTTGAACAGAGGATTTATCAGAAGTAATAGTGAAAAGACTCCATATGAGTTATGGAAAGGAAGGCTAGCTAATTTTAAGCACTTTAGAGTGTTTGGAAGCAAGTAAGTGTTACATAAAAAGAGAAGACAAGAAGATTGGAAAATTTGACTCCTGGGTGAACGAAGGCATATTTGTTGTGTACTCATGCAAAAGAAAAACATATAAGTTCTACAATCTAAGACTCAACAAGATAGTGGAAAGAATCAATGTAAAAGTTGATGAAACAGACTAATTGAAGACTAGGAAGGAAACTAGAACTTTAAACATCTTTGAAGAATAGGAAAATGAAGAACTAAAGAAAGAAGAAGAGGAAGAAAAAGAACAAGAACAAGAAGATAAGTAACCAAAATTTGAACAAGAAGAAAACAACCAACAAGATTTTTGGACATCTTCAAGGACATCTAACTATCGGGTTTAGAAGAATGATCCACCAGAACAAATCATTGGAGATAGAAGTGTTGGAGTAGAAACCAGAAGAAGAAGGCAAGCACAGACACCTGAACAAGGACATTTTTCATTATTGTCCACAGTTGAGCCAAGTAACTTTGAGGAAACCAGAAATGATGAAAATTCGATCAAGGCTATGGAAGAAGAAATAAATCAAATAGAGAAGAATGAGACGTGGGAACTACTTCCAAGAACAAAGGACAAAAATGTGATTGGGACAAAATGGGTCTTCGGAAACAAGCTAAACGAAAATGGACAAGTAACCAGAAACAAAGAAAGACTAGTGTGCAAAGGATATGCTCAAGTTGAAGGAATAGATTTTGAAGAAACATTTGTTCCCATGGCCAGAATGGAATCAATCATAATGTTCTTGGCTTATGCATGCTCCAAAATGATCAAATGGTATCATATGGACGTAAAATCGGTTTCTCTAAATGGAGAATTAGAAGAAGTCTACATAGAACAACCAAAAGGGTTTCTACTATCAGAAAAAGAAGACTATGTTTGCAGACTGAAGAAAGATCTGTATGGACTTAAGCAAGCTCTAAGAGCTTGGTATTCAATATTGGACAAGTACTTACAGCAACAAGGATTCAGAAGGGGAAATGCAGATAGTAACCTCTACATAAAAGTGGTTCAAGGCAGTATGATTTGTTATCCCCATTTTGTGGATAACTAAGGATATTATGTCTCGAGGCCCTCAGGTTGCAGATATGGATTGTTAAGAGACTACATGACCAACAATACCTTTTTGCACAGATGGAAAACCCATTCACCACCACATATGGTCACGGTTTTTCATATGGAATCCACAACACCAGCTGGCTTTCCAAAGGCAGTGGGCCTTGCTCCATGAGGTACAAGTCAGTATTATGGTGAGCATTATTTCAATATTTAATCCATTTGATTATGTTGTATCTTAGATTTCTCTAGATTTCATGATATGTGCTTGGACATTATGCCTTTTTCCCTGCTTCACCTTGGTGGTTGACATTGTTCCCTAGTAAGTGGTTTTCCTTGGGTATGGGTTTTCTACTGGGAACTCCCTTAATGAGCCATTGTACTGTTCCTGACCATACTTACCACTTTCCATCATTGTTCCCCTCTGCTTCCTTATCTCTTGGGATTTTAGGGTGTATTGACCCAAGAAGGGGTTGTCCCTCATTCTATGGGAAGAAGGCGATAAAGGCCCAGAGGGGTTGGTGTTGGGTAAAAGATAAAATCCTTATATAAACTTTCCAGATGCTTCGCCTAGGGATCACCCAAGAAAGCAATGAAAAGCTTATCTTTGAATAAAAGGGACTAGAAATATAATAAAATGCTTAAAAAGTTAGATGAAGGATAGGAGGTCTCATCACAAGCCGACCTATCACGTCCATGGATACCTAGTGGTATGAAATTGTCATCATCTGGTCACCAAACCAGGGAAATGTCTCTCAGTTGCATGGTTGAGAGAAAGGGGGTCTCATCACGAGCCAGCCTTCTCATTTCCATTAGGTATTTGTGTGTGACATTCCCACCACCTGTTCACCATGCTAGGGAAGTGACCTTCAATCTCTCCTTATGCTATATTGAAATAAAATAAAGAAATAAAGATAAAAGGCAATTGATGGGCTTGGAAAAAGTTCATTGTGGACGAAGGTACCACACACCCTCTATAAAGGAACCCATGAATGAGACACTACGACCCCTTGTATGTCATGAGTATTATTCCCATTGAGCCTTGGCCCCTACCACCTCATCCACTTTCAATGGAATAAAGAGGGGCACCTTGTCAACCCTCCCATACTTAAGCTTGACAAGTTTCACAGTGTCTTTGAGCTGTTAAATGTTTGATATAGTGATCTTTGATGCACATGCTTAAATGGCTTGTTTATTGGTTGGATCCACTTATCATGATGTTATGACTTGAGATCCTTGGAGGGCATGTTCATTTGTCTTTGCAGGACCTAGCTGGTGGATAGTTTCGGGAGAACGAGCCTATCTTGGGCTTCTATGGGGCTACAAGCCCACAAGTTGGATGTCAGGGGCCCACATGCCAGATGAGAGAAATATGACTTGGATGGCCTTGAATATGATTTGGAAAACCTATCCCATCCATTACTTTCCAAACGATTTTCCCAGGAGGGGAAAAACGTTCCATGTTTTGAGCGTGACGTCATGATCTTGGGAGCTAGGGCATGGTGATGAGATGCCACTTTTTGACACATGGACGTTCAATGAGGAGAAGGGTCTTCACCATGATATGAGTGTCTAGATGCTTGACACGTGGCCTTTGGAGATTCATCCATGCTTCTCCAACACCAACGACTTCCTCAAAGTGGAAAAACATCCCCTAAAGGGATGACGTCCTCCTAAATTAGGGTTTAATTTGTGCAAAAAGTGAAATTTTACATGAATTGTTTAATATTACTTTGTTAAGAGGAAAATATTAGGGTTGTTGACCCCTAATCTTGTGTTTTACTCCTTATTTTGTGGACAAGCTATCTTAGCTAAATTTTGTATAAATAGAGATCATAAGATCTCATTTTAATCATAATGTTCCCTCTTGTGAGAAACTTGGCTTGAAATTTTCGGCCCCCTTAGCTCTTTTATCTCTTGTGCACTTGTGTATGGATATACGTATGAATGATTGATGGAA
Source organism: Picea engelmannii (assembly GCA_009831015.1). NCBI lineage: Eukaryota > Viridiplantae > Streptophyta > Pinopsida > Pinales > Pinaceae > Picea > Picea engelmannii. The sequence continues at coordinate 13,245 of ML873683.1, read as the reverse complement.
GAAGTGATACGCTAGCCTTGGAAGGTTATTCTATTGCTATTGTGATGGATTATCTTGGCATATTTCATTAAATTGGTATGGTTTGTACTTTCTTTCTATCATTTGTTTCAAGTCAAGGTTATTGTGCTAGGAACTAGGTGGGAAGTATAAGGGCATATACCCCCACCTTAGTCTTCATCACTTTATGCTTCATTTTATTGCTTAGCTAAGGGTTTTCTAAGAGAAGTATAAGGGCATACACCCTCTTAGCCTAAACCCTAGCATAGAGAAACTTGCCTTGGGAAGTAAAAGAGATTACACCCCCAAGGAGGTAGCTTATCTAAGCTCCTTTGACTCCATTAACCCAATAGTAAAGGCACTAGTCATACTCATTTTTGCATGGGAGATATAAAATCATTGCCTTGGGAAACGTAATTTTTGACCTTTTAAAAGTTCTCTTGCTTGAATTTGATTTGTCTCATCGAGAGGAGTTTCCCCACACAAGGGAATACCCTCTCTCCCAATACTCTAATTGTTGTTATCAACTTTAACCTACATCCATTAGGGTTGCATATCCCTAGCTATTAACACCCTCATAACTCTTAAACTAACCTTAGACGAGCTCTCTAACCTTGTTCATTTACTCTACTAACTAGGGCTCATCTTTGAGCTAGTTCTTGGCAAATTTTCATGGTTGGTTTTGATGTGTCTTGTCACTGAATTCTATAGCCATAAGGCTGCAATTTTATGTAGAAAACACATGTTTACCGCAGCCATCTTATCTAGCTTCTTAAGTGCCAATTTTCAGCCTATATTCATTGTTAAGTTTGATGTTGATTTACCTAACTAGTATAGATATTTATATGTTGATTTTAGGTGTTTGTTTTCCAATATAAGCTGATATCTACTGCTGCAAATTAGGTACAACAAGCTTAACGTGTTGATCCAACTCTCATATATCATTGCAAAGTGTGATTTCTTGTGTCTCTGGCAAGTACAATCATCCGGAAAATTACTATACTTGTGGGGCAGAAATTACTTAATTTGCAAGGCATCTTTGTCTACCTTTCATTCCACTTAGAATTGACCTCTAGGGGATTTACTTCCACTTCCCTCCATATCCATCTCAATCCCCCTAAGGTCACTGGGATCGCCTCCTGAAGTGACCTAGTCACCCTTGAAGTGCGGGACCTACATCGAGGTGACATTGGGGGTAGGATTCCCAAGTTGTAGCATGTGCCTTGCAGTTGGGTTGGAATTTTCCCAAACTACAACTTGTGCTATAACATGATTATCATTGAAGTGTATGTTGATGACATCATCTTTGGAAGTGATGATGATAGATTGAGTCAGAAGTTTGCAAAGGATATGCATAATGAATTTGAAGTGTCCCTACTTGGGGATTTGACTTTCTTCTTGGGACTCCAGATATCTCAGCTAGATGAAGGCATTTTCATTTCCCAAACCAAATACATCAAGGAAATGTTAAAGAAGTTCAAAATGGAAGACAGTAAACCTGTGAGTACTCCTATGGTTATCGGTTGCAAGTTGAGCAAAGATGATGAATCTAAAGAAGCAGATCAAAGACTCTACATATCAGTGATTGGTAGTATACTCTATGTGACAGCTTCAAGACTAGATGTAATGCAAGTCGTTGGACAGGTCGCAAGATTTCAAGCAGCACTAAAGGAAACCCATGTTCTAGCAGTGAAAAGGATCTTCATGTATCTTAAAGGAACAAAAACTTTTGGGCTATGGTATCCGAAAGGAAATGAGTTAACTATGATCGCCTACACGGATGCACATTGGGCAGGAAGTATTGATGACAGAATAAGTACAAGTGGAGTAGCTTTCTACTTAGGTGACTGCTTAGTGTCCTAGTTGAGCAAGAAGCAATCTTCAGCATCATTATCCACAACAGAAGAAAAATATATCGCAACAGCAGCATGTTTTACTCAGATTCTCTAGATGAAGCAAACCCTACAAGAAATATAAGTGAGATATGATGAGCTTATTATGATACTATGTGAGAACACCAATGTTATAAGCCTCTCCAAGAATCCAATGATGCATTCCAAGATCAAACATATTCCTATTAAGTTCCACTTTCTGCAGGAATGAGTCACACAAAAGAATATCAAGTTGGAGTACATTAGGACAAAAGAACAGATTGCAAACATCTTAACAAAGCCTCTTCCGAGGGAGACGTTTAAGTATCTTCGACAAAAACTGGGAGTAATTTCTGCTCCAAATTGATTTCCATAATCTTCTACAAGAACAAAAAAGGGAATATTGTCAGGGGGAGTTACCCTTTACCATTGATGTCAAAGGGGGGAGAAAAACAGTAAAACTAGAAGCATGAATACATGGGGAGTCAGCATGAAGACAAGAGAATAATACATTCATTGGGATCAGAGCACGAAGACAGGGGATCACGGTTTTTTTACTAAGTTTCCATCAATGCCAAAGGGGGAGATTGTTGGAAAATTGGTTTTCATTCATGTCAACCTTAGAAGAAGCCCTAAATCAAAGCCCATAAGTCTCTAAAAGTGATGATGGTATGTCCACTTGAAGAATCCATGAAGAGCCTTGAAGGAGCCTTGACATAAGTGTATATAACTCCAAAGTGGTCCTCTTATGGTATATCTTTTAAGCATGGCCCTCACAAAATGAGATAACATGTGGTTATTTCCACATGCCCACTTTGAATTGTACACAAATCAAGCCTTGAAGGAGCCTTGAAGAAGCCCTAAAACCAAGTGAAGAAGTCCCTAAAGTCAAGTGAAGAAGCCCCTAAAACTAAGAGAAGAAGCCCTTAAAGCCAAGTGAAGAAGCCCTAAATCCAAGAGAAGAAGCCACTAAATTAAAGTAAAGAAGCCCCTAAGGTCATCCATCCTTAAGGAAGAGGTGCGACCCAAAATTTGTGACCCTTGATCGCACCCCCTCATGTGGAGATGACACATATAAATAAGAGGAGACTCATTTGGCATTTTCATTACACAAATTCAACCTATCCAAGAAAGAGGAGCGAATTTATAAGGGAAGATGAAGTCTTGTGATGATTTGTTCTAGAGTTTTCTTTGAAGGTCATCATGGCATTTTCAATATAACTTTTTTTTTAGAACAATTCAGATAGAGAAAATTGGAGGTGTTTCAGAAGAGATAGCGAAGAATCTTGGGTGCGAACTTCAGGTTTTGACTCGTTACAAGTTTGGAGTTATACTCAGTGGAAGTTAAGGTTTTTAAAACTAGGGTTTTCTTCTTCAAAACAAGTCATCTTTCCATTTTCTCTATAACTTTTTCTGGGGACGATTCTGTTAAGCCCTAATATTGGTTCATTACCCCTTAATTGGGGCATATTATATTAGTAATGTTATTTTATTTATATCTTCTTTAGGCCATTAGTTGTAATTATACCTCCTAGTCTCCTATATATACCAAGGAGACATTTTCATTTGGAATCATCTTGTACTTGAACATTTAAGTGCGGTAAAAGGAGGTTGCCCCCTCGAAGAGGCTTATTATCTGAAATTATCTCTTTTGCAAAGTGTTGAGTACTTTTTCTGAGGTTTATCTTTGCTATATTTATATTTGGTTCTTAACATATGGTATCAGAGCTCAAGGTCTCGGGGTTTCGTTGCTACATATGAGACACCTTGGCATTTTCGCTATAATTGTTTTTCTACAATGTTTCAGAAGGAACATCTTGGAGGGTATTTAGTATACGGAACAAGGTACCTTGGGTTCAAAATTCAGCTCCTGAGGCCTTATACTTTAAGAGATACAGCCTGTACAAGATAGGGTTCTGGAATCATCCTGAACTAATTCATTGCGGAATTTTCGCTATAAAAAAATTTATGTAATGTTTCAGACCCTGAACTCCAGAGGCTATTTACATAAATAAGTAAGGTATCTATGGTAAAAAGTTCAGCTTCTGGGTCATCTTAAATTTGTAGATACACCATGTGTAAGATAGGGTATCTGACTAGTCTCAAGAAGGTGTTCCAGGTAAAACAATCATAACTTCTTCCTAGAGTATCCAAATTGAGTGGCACTGGCTTCATTGGATCGTGGACAGTCTGTAGTATTTCTGGTTCGAGTTTCAGAATTTTATATCAATTATTTTGTGAGGGGCATGCTATACAAGTGAGATCTCTTGGAAAGGCCAAGAATCGACAAGTTGTGGGGAAGTTACCATAAATTCCACTTGGCACATCCAATTTTAATCAGACCTGTGGCATTGTAGAGAAGAAATATCAGAGAACTACATAAAAGAAATTTTCATACCCAGAAGGGCCGAAACTTGGGAGATACAACAGAAGAAATATTGTCTAGCAGAACCACCTCAAAATCAAGGTTCAAAAGTGATACTTGGC
>WSFP011457093.1:0-19225 GCA_009831015.1 Picea engelmannii | reverse complement strand
TTTTTCCTCTGTAAGCTCTTGCTGTGCGCATTTTCTTCAAGGCTATTCCTCCTGAGCTTTTATCCTTCTTATCCTACTGTCTCTACTATTGCCATTAATGACAACAATCATCACTGCATTCTATCCACTGAATTTGCCAACAGGTTGTTGGAAATATAACTAAGATGGGAGGGTGAATCAGTTATAATATAAGATTGAAACTTTTCTTGTTCTTTTTTGAATCTTTATAGAATATTATTTAATGTGTTACTGGTAACTTAACATGCATAGATATAAAATATTTGATCAATCACACAGAATACACAGAGACATGGATTTTCATGAGGAAACTCATAAAGGGAGAAAACCTCTCCTTCTTTAGATGTTAATCAAGCTCCAATATTCATGCACATCATAGTCTTTGAGCACCAACTCAAATATGAGGTTACAACCTCTAATATCAAGCTACAACTTGCAGAGAGAACCAACTCTTAGATTTCTCTAGCACCAACTAGATGGAAGCACCAACTCCCAGAATATCTTTTAGCACCAACTAGATGGAAGCACCAACTCCCAGAATATCTTTTAGCACCAGCTAGAATTTAGAGGACTACAATCCTCCCTAGCACCACCCTACCACCCTAATTGAATCTTACTAAAATTTACTTACTTTCTTTATCTCTGATACGGTCTGTTATAGCTCCATGTCTCCTCTTCCTTCTTCAACTTTTATGCTCTATTTCACTTCTGCATCTTTCTTCTTTTATGCTCTGCTCTTTTTCCTCCTGCGCACTCTAACAACTGTTCAACTTCTCTTCTTTCATTTTATGCTATGTGTTGCCTCTACATTCTATCTGCTGCGCCTCTGATCACCACTTCAGGTCCTGCACACTCTCTCCTTCCACCCACATGCATAGCTATCAAAAAAGCATGCTATCCCCTTTGTTATGCATGTCTTTCTCATGCCAAGTCCTCTTCCTGATCATCATTGCAACTCTTCATCTTCTCTAGTGGTTATGTTGAATATGTTCATCATCAGTGGTCGTTATCCAAATATTCTTTGGCTTCTCTGGCAAATGAAACTCTTCATCTTCTCTGGTAGTTACAGTCAGTATTTTTTGGCTTCTTTGGCTTCTAAGCCCCTTCCTTCACGTGACCACCGGTGGTGACCACACTCCTATTCAAAAGGCGCTTCCCGATCTCAGTCTAGCGAGTGCTAGATTCATTTTTTGATATGACCTTGGGCGATGATCTCATGTGACCATGTGATTGCAGGCACATCCAAAGGTGGTTTGAATCAAACTACTTTTTGCCCCACAATTTACATCGAGCCTCCACGTGTCCTTTCTCCAAAACCGTGATTTCGATTGCGGCCTGCCCTCAACTTATTAACGTTCATGCACCCTCCATCCCCATAATGTGATAGGGTCGTCAATCTCATGATCTTGACAGTGCTCCTGAATGGACAGTTCAGATTTGTTCTTTCACAATCTGCTAATCAAATCTAACCTCCCTAAATAAACGGTTGTGATTTATTTCGTGCTCCAGTCTTCGGGAGTTTCAGCTCTCAAACTCTGCTTTCCTCCGTATACCAATGTTCCAGAGTCGATGATCTACAGACACCTGTCCTTCTCAATCGATGACTTTGCCTTTACTTCGGGGATTTTACCTCTCAACTAGATCAACGGTCCTATGTCCTCTTTCTCGATCAACGATCGAGATCTTCTTTTCTACTCTAGGATTCAGCGATTTCAATTCTCAACCTTCATGCTCTCCCAAAATTCTTTTAGCCAGAGTCCACAGATTCTTTCCATGTGTCCTCCTCAAATCAACGGTCCTCATTCACTTCAGGACTTCGGCCTTTGGGAGATTCAACTCCTCTACACTCACTTTATCCCTGAGCGTTTCACCTAGAGTCCACGATCTAATGACGTGTGTCCTCCTACAGATCGATGGTCCTCAGATCCTTTGTCTCTTCGGGCTTCGGGGATTTTAAATCTCAACTTTGTTTCCTTCACTTTCTCTCAGAGTGTTTTCCTTGAACTACACAGATTTCTTCCACGCGTCCTTCTGGAAACCGACGGCCTAGATCTTCTTTGGCCCTCGGGTCTTTGGCGATCTCGTTTCCTTCGCAGCCAAAAAATCTTGAAGTTATTCTCTCTGGATTTGTGGATCATGCACCACCTGTCAATCTGGACGATGGACAGTCCTTGCTTACTTCAGGACTTTGATAAGTTTGTTCTCCTGCGCTCATCCAAGGGCCTAAACTTCATGCATTTATCTATGGATCCAATGACTGTTGATCCTCAATGCTCCGAACCAATGGATCAGATTTGTACTTCTACTGGATCTAACGGTTGTCTTAACTCCCAAAATGTATCTTAGATCGATGGATGAGAGCGACTTCGGACCTTCGTCCTTCGGGACTTCGAGACTTTTGACATTTGTTGGTGATAAAACTCCCAAAGTGACATAGCTTGCTTACATCACTTGTTGACATGGCACGAGCCAATTTCCTCTTGACACTTGTCATCATCTGATTATGCCATGTGTACTTGCTGATGTGGTCTTCTGACATGGTATGCCAACTTGGTCTACCACATGTCCTTGTAGACATGGTCTCCTAACATGGTTTTCCCTGATCTAATGGTCATCACATTTTCTCCAGATCCGATGTTCCTTATTTATTTCAGATTTTGGGCTTTGGGTAATTTGACTTTCAAGTTGCCAATTCTTTCGAAGTGAGATTCCCTGAACAATAACCTCCTCGCAACTTTTGACGTGAACCAAATTTTTTTCATCGATCATGTTCTTAGATCGATGGATCGATCTATCTTCGGTGTTTCTCTTCTAGCTTATCCTATCCTTCCACTTAGAATGATCCAATGGTTGTCGGGTATTCGGTTGAAGGTCCTTTGGATCAATGATCCAACAGTCACTATCACTCTTCTGTAATATACCAGATATAAAAAGTATGCAGTACAGAAATAAAATGCTAGAAATGGCAGAATAACAGTAATATAACCAACATAATCTCCACAATAACACATAAATTATATAAGAACGACAACAGAAATAACACTTTGATTCAGAAAGAAATGTTCACGGGCCTCTTCGAGGGGGAAACCTCCAGTCGAGTAGCACTCTATTACAATAATCTCCAAGCTAGGGTTCTCATACCCTCAACTCCTATTTATACTAAATATGTCTCTCAAAAGAAGCATCCAGAGGAAGATCCTTCTAGAAGCGGAAGCTTCTATTAGGTCTTCTTACATCCACCTTATTCTATTTTATTGAAAGCCCTTATTAATATTGACCTTTATTACATCTGAATATATCATTCTACCTATGTGCAGGTTAGGACCCTAACATGTCTACCCCCTTAAAAACAACCTTATCCTCAAGGCTTGAAATGTGGAAATTGTTGCAGAATGGTAGCTAGTTCCCAAGTGGCATCTGCTGGAGTTGTATCTTTCCACTGGACTAGCACTTCCTTGATGATTCTCTGACACAGGTGACACTCACGCTGGTTCAAAACTTCTTCTGGTTGTAGCCAAATGGATCCTTCTTCAGCTAACTCGGGCAGGTTGGTTTGAATTTGGCACCTAGTTCCAATCACCTTCTTTAAGCATGAAACATGAAAAATAGGATGTAGCTTCGAATGACTGGGCAGAGATAACTGATAGGCTACTTGTCCCACACGCTTGAGAAATGTATAAGGACCATAAAATTTGGGCGCTAGCTTCTGACAATGCTTGGCATTGAGGGAAGTTTTCTTGTACGGTTGCAGTCACAGAAACACCTAACCCCCTTCTGCAAATTGACGTTCAGAGCGACCTTGATCTGCTTATTACTTCAAGTGATTTTGTGCCATGACCAAGTTCTCTTTGAGGGTACTTAGAATAGCCTCTCGAACTATAAGTGTTTGGTCAACCGCCTGGACCTTCGAAGTACCCAGTAAGTATGAGAGAAATGAAGGTGGCTTCTGTTCATATACCGCTTCAAAAGGAGTCATGCGTGTAGTTCTATGGTAGGAAGTGTTGTACCACCATTCAGCTAGGGGTAACCATTGATCCCATTGATTTTTCTTTTTAGAGGAAAAACACCTCAGATGTGTTTCCAAACACTTGTTGACAACTTCCATTTGACCATCAGTCTGGGGATGATAACTTGTGCTGAGATGTAGTTGGGTGCCCTGTAGCTTGAACAGTTCTTGCCAAAAATTGCTTGTGAAAGTTGGGTCACGATCAGAAACAATAGAGTGTGGCATGCAATGAAGCTTGAAGATCTGGTCCATGAAAATTTGAGCCACCGTGGATGTTGTACATGGGTGTTGAAGAGCACAGAAATGAGCATACCTGGAAAGGCAATCAACAACCACCATTATGACGTATTTATTTCCCGATTTGGGTAAGCCGGTAATAAAGTCCATAGAGATATCCTTCCAAATAGCAGGTGGGATCGGAAGCGGTTGTAGTGTGCCTAAATATTTGACTGTTTCTCCCTTGTTGCATTGACACACATCACATTCAGCTACAAAATTACGGATTTCATGTTTCATACCATCCCAGAAAAAAGAACATTTGACCCTGTCATAGGTTTTGGCGAACCCTGAGTGCCCCGCTGTGGGTGTATCATGAAGCTCAGAAAGTACCGTGGATTTAAGCTTTGATTGTTTACTTAAATACAAATAATCTTTGTATCGAAGCTCATCATGGAGCCAAGAGTACCCTGAGGGAGCTGGAGCATTGGACTGCAATTGTTGGATCAGATGCGAACTTTTGGGATCTTGTAGCCATTCCTGGTGAACTTCTTCGAACCAATCTGGTACAATGAAGGAAAGAGAAAAAAGGGATCCTTCATCTTCATATTTTCAGGAAAGTGCATCCGCCACCACATTGTCTTTTCCTTTATTGTAAATGATCTCATAATCATATCTAAAGAGCTTAGTCACCCATTTTTGTTTCTCCAGGGAGGAAATGCGTTGTTCCGGAAAATACTTGAGGCTTTGATGGTCTATCTTAATTTGGAAACGTTGCCCCAATAGATAAGGGTGCAACAGATCAACAGCATGTATAATATCCAACATTTCCTTTTCATAGATGGATTTTCCCAGATTCCTTTTAGATAGTTGCTTGCTGGTAAAGGCTAGAGGTCGACCCTCTTGCATAAGGACAACACCAATTCCTTTCCCTGAGGCATCACATTCCAACAAAAAGGTCTTTTTGAAATCAGGAAGAGCTAGAACTGGAGTGGTGCACATGGCCATCTTCAAGGTTTGAAAAGATTGAGCCGCGGCTAGAGTCTAGGTGAAAGAGTTCTTTGTTAGGAGAGAAGTGAGAGGTGCTGCAATCTTTCCATAATTCTTAACAAACTTGCGATAATAACCTGTTAAGCCCAGAAATACACGCAATATTTTGAGAGTATTTGGGTGTGGCTAGTCTTGCATAGCTTCAATCTTTTTTGGATCCACCCTGATGCCATCCTTTCCAACCAAATGACCCAAGTATTCTACTTCTGAGGCACCAAAAGCACATTTAGTCTGTTTCAGGAAAAGTTGGTGCTGAGAGAGTAAATGGAGAACTCGATCCACATGAGTAAGGTGGTCTTTCCAGGTTTTTCTATAGATGAGGATATCATCAAAGAAAACTAAGACAAAATGATGAAGAAAAGGATGGAAGACATGATTCATGAGGCTTTGGAAGGTGGAGGGGGCATTACATAAGACAAAGGGCATGGCCAAAAACTCATAGTGGCCCTCATGAGTTCTAAAGGTAGTCTTAGGAATGTCTGCCTCTTTCATATGTATCTGGTGGTAGTCCAAGCGAAGATCAAGTATAGTAAAGAATTGGGCGCCACTCAATTCATCCAGGAGGTCATCAATGACAGGAATGGGAAATTTGTCTTTAATGGTCAGTTTGTTGAGGGCATGGAAGTCAGGACACATTCACCAAGAACCTTATTTCTTCAAGACCATGACTATAGGGGAAGAGTAGGGGCTCGTACTAGGGTGGATAACGCCTGCATTAAGGAGTTCCTAGACCATTTTTTCAATTTCATTTTTTTTTGAAAAGGGGTGGCGATACGGACGGATATTGGAAGGAAGGATTTCGGGTACAAGGGAAATGGAATGATCATGAACACCATGGGAAGGAGGGAGTCCTTGGGGAGTGGAAAATACCATTTGATGTTTAGAAAGGAGGTCTTGGAGGTCTTGCGGGATCGAGGGTGTCTCTGTTGCTTGTATGGCATGCAGTTGGGCAATAACACCAGAATGACCTTCTTTTAGCAGCTTTTCCATGCGATGGGAACTAATGATCTCAGGTGAACCCACGGTGATGACTTGGAATTTATATTGGTGGCCCTCCTGGTCGAATTGCATGGTTAATTCCTTAAAATCCATGAGATTGGGACCCAAAGTCCTTAGCCAATCTGCACCCAACACAATGTCACAACCGCCCATGTCGATAGAAAACATATGGGATTTTAGGTGGTAGTCACCGATTTGGAGATGCACATTTTCACAACACCCTCCACATTTCATGGAACCAACATTGGCAATCATGATTTGGAAATTTTTGATAGCATGGATGTAGCAATGAGTTTCTTGGGCAGTGCAGCGATGAATAAAATTATGGGTGCTTCCACTATCAACCAGAATGATGACCTTTCGATGCTTGATGTAACTGATTAACTTGAGGGTTTGGGGAGTGAAGAAGTTAGTGAGAGCATTGAGGGAAATGACTAGTTCTACTTCGGGAGGGTCTGAGGGAGGGGTTATGTCAGTGGTTTTAGGTGACTCAGACACAAGGGGAGTTTTAACATCCTCTTCTGAAATATCCTCAGAGATGGCCATAAAAATATTTTTTTCCTTACATTTTTAGCCCGGAAAATATTTTTCATCACAATTATAACAAAGGCCTTTGAGTTGGCATTCAGGCATGTTAGCTCTGGTCAATTTTTGGATCTTTAGTGGGGCGGAGGGAGTAGTGGGATTTACGGGTTTAGGGCTAGGGATAAAAGAGGGTTTTTGGTTTTGAGAAGACACAACTTGTTGTGATTCTTTAGCTCTTTTAGTAGCCTCTAGCCAACTCGTAGGTTGAGCCATGAGGACATGGGCCCCAATATCATCCTTGAGGCCACTAATAAAACACTCTCGAAAAAAGGCATCGATCATGCCCTTTGTTCGAAAATCCATGCGCTCAAAGGAAGCTATAAAGTCTTCTACTGTTCCTGATTGTTTTAAATTTTTCAAACGGCCCAAATGGTTGGTGTCAGTGTCAAAGCATTCATAAAGCTCAGCCACAAAGTGTGTCCAAGCAATATACCCTTGACGGAAAGTTTTTCTCCATTTCCACCATTGCCAACGTTCTTGATCTAGATGGAAAACACCATACAGTAGTTTGGCCAAGTCATCTGTAATGTTGTATAAAGAGAAATAATGTTCCATTTGGGTTACCCAACCAGTGGGGTCCGAGCCATCAAATTTGGTCACATCCACCCGCGGAAGGTGTAGGTCACGTTGAAAGTGATGGTACTGAAAGTTATGGGAATGAGAGGAATGTTCACCTTCAATATGGGGAGGTGAGTCAAAGGAAGGGTTATCTGTAGGGATATTCAGTTTGGAGCAGAGTGATGAAAAGACAAATTCAAGATGGGTGGTCAGTTCTTGTTTGACTTCCTCCATTGAGGACTGCATGGTTGTATTGATGGTTGTATTGATGGTTTCAAAATTGGCACTGAGTTGTTTCACTTCTTGTTAGGTCGCAGTGAGACTAGATTGCAAGGTATTGAAGCGAGCTTCCAATTCTTGGCTATGGGTATGGGCCATGAGGACAAGGGAACTGAAAAGGGGCGAGTGGGGTAAGAAGTTTTTGCCAAAAAATGATATGTATGAAGGTGATAAGGGAGAAGAGGTGAATCCAATGGAATAGGTCTCAAATAATGGTGAAAAAAATTCCAGACTTTACAAGGGTGGCCAACAGATGTGCTCTTAAGAACCACTTGTATTTTCGGCGTGTATGAATCCCTCAACCACAGGTTTATGCATGTAACGACAGATATCTATGGCTTAAAGACGTCAAAATATGTCTCTACCCTGGAAAAAAAATTACCCACAATTTCTGCCAAGGAAAGTGCTCTGATACCACTTGTAATATACCAAATATAAAAAGTATGTAGTATAGAAATGAAATAATAGAAATGGAAGAAAAACAGTAATATAACCAGCACAATCTCCACAATAACATGGAAATGATATAAGAACAACAATAGAAATAGCACTTTGATTCAGAAAGAAATGTTCGCGGGCCTCTTCGAGGGGGAAACCTCCAGTCGAGGAGTGCTCTTACAATAATCTCCAAGCTAGGGTTTTCATACCCTCGACTCCTATTTATACTAAATATGTCTCTCAAAAGAAGCATCTAGAGGAAGATCCTTCTAGAAGCGGAAGCTTCTATTAGGTCTTCTTACATCTGCCTTATTCTATTTTATTGAAATGCCTTATTAATATTGTCCTTTATTACATCCGAATATATTATTCTACCTATGTGTGGGTTAGGACCCTAACATATTCCTCCTAATATCTCTCACCTTCTGCTCTGCCTTCTATTGTAGCCATCAATGACAAGCACACTCTTCCTGTAAACATGACAACAATCTCCCCCTTTGGCATTGATGGCAACCCTGAAAGGCTGCACTATTCTGCTTACACCTCCAACTGTAGCATCCAAAACACACCTTTTCTCCCCCTTTGAAATCAATGTCAAATAAAACTGAGAGTGACTCTGTTCTCCCCCTGAAAAGAGATACAATGAGCACTCTCCCCCTAATTAGATAGACTATTTAACTTGATAACAGGGTCACGCCCAACTTTTGGCGTAGATACTCAAACTAAGCTTTTGCAAGCGGTTTAGTAAAGATATCAACAATCTGATCTTTGGATGGAATATAATGCACAGAAACAATAGTGTTGGTTACATGTTCCCTCAAAAAGTGATACTTGATGGGTATATGCTTGGTCTTGGAGTGAAATACAGGATTCTTGGACACACTAATTGCACTAGTATTATCAAAATGAATTGGTATCAGTGCAGTATACTTTACCTCCAAGTATGCAAGTGTCTGAATAATCCACAATACTTGGGTACATCAAGTGGCAGCTACAATGTATTCAATTTTTGTAGTCGATAAGGAAATGGAACCTTGCTTCTTGCTCAACCATGCTACAAGATAATCTCCTAAGAATAATGCACCTCCACTCGTGCTTTTCCTTTCATCCATGCAGTTATCCCAATCAGCATCTGAATAGATTGATAATTAAAAATTTTGATTCCTAGGATACCATAGGCCATATTTCATTGTTTCTTTCAAGTATCTGAATATTCTTTTGACAACTAGAAAGTGACTATGTTTAGGTGCAGACTGATACCTTCCTACCATTCCAACAGCATGCATTATGTCTGGATGAGATGATGTGATGTACAATAGGCTGCCTATAATAGACCTATATGAACTCTGATCAACATCATGTGAGTCATCATCCTTTCTTAACTCGCATCCAGTGACCATAGGTGTGCTCACAGGTTTAGAATCTTCCATTTGAAACCTTTTCAACATTTCTCTTAGATATTTTTCCTAAGAAAGAAATATTCCTTCAGACCTCTGAGTAATTTGCATACCAATAAAAAATGACAGTTCCCCTATCATAGACATTTCAAATTCAGATAGCATGGCAGAAGAAAACCATTGTGCCAATGAAGCATTATTACTTCTGAAGATGATATCATCCACATAGACCAACACAATGAGCAAATCATTTCCCTATGTTTTGATATATATATTGTTGTCAATTGTTCCTCTCTTGAACCCTTTGTCTTGAATATACTTATCTAGTCTATAATATCAAGCACGAGGAGCTTGTTTCAACCCATATAAGTCTTTCTTCAGCTTGTAGACAAAGTCAGGGTTATCTGACAGTTCAAAACCCTCTGGTTGTTCCATATAGACTTCTTCTTTTAGATCTCCATTTAGAAAATTTGACTTGACATCCATTTGATAGAATTTAAACATTTTATGACAAGCATAGGCAATAAATATTCTAATAGCTTCTAATCTTGCTACGGGCGCAAATGTTTCATCAAAATCCAGTCCTTCTATTTGACCATATCCTTTGCATACCAATCTAGCCTTATTTCTTACAATATTTCCTTGCTCATTCATCTTATTTTTGTAGACCCATTTGGATCCTGTTACATTTTTATTTGCTGGCCTAGGAACGAGTTCCCAAGTGTCACTCTTTTCAATCTGATCTAGTTCCTCATTCATTGATTTTAACCAATTTACACATTTACTAGCTTCATTAAAGTTCTTGGGTTCCACCATGGATATGAAGGCTATATGTGATTTCTCTGTGTCTTTGATTATCCTTCTCCTGGTTTGTACACCTTTGTCTTTCTCACCAATTATCTGAATTTCAGGATGATTCTTTTGAGTAATTATGGAGGAAGGATTTGATATTAATTGTTGTCCTGACTCTTCTTGTCTGGGTGTCTCTTCTCCTCTTGATTCATCATCTTCTTGTGACTCTGAGAATTGTTGTTCTTCATTTTCATTATTCTCATCATATTTTTCATCTGACTTAGTTCTTATTCTCTGTTGATCTTTCACATGAGCTTCTTCATCAATTTGAACATCAATATAGTCTACTAATTTATGCATTCTTTTGTTAAAGAATCTGTATCCATTACTATTCATTGCATATCATAAGAAGATACCTTCATCAGCTCTACCATCAAATTTTCCCAGATCATCATTATTATTTTTTATGTAGCATTTACTTCCAAATACTTTGAAGTGCTCAATTGATGCAGGTCGACCAAACCACAGCTCATATGGAGTGTTATCACTCTTCAGCCTTAGATGCGCTTTGTTCAGAATATGAATAGTCATGTGAACAACCTCCACCCAGAAGGTTTGTGAAATTCCCCTTTCACTCATGATAGCCCTTGCCATCTGTTGAACTAATCTATTTTGGCATTCTACAACTCCATTTTGTTGGGGAGTACCTGGAATAGTATATTCTCTTTTAATTCCATGTTTGTCACAGAATTCTTTGAAATCTTTTGACAAAAATTCTCCTCCTCTGTCTGAGCGAATTTCCTTTAACTTCCTTCCTGTCTTACTCTCAAGTAACTCCTTAAACGTTTTGAACTTCTCAAACACATTATATTTTTCTCTCAGAAAGGAAACCCACGTAAGTCTAGAGAAGTCATCAATGACCATCATAAAGTAATGTTCTCCTCCAGTTCCTTCCTTTCGTGATGGTCCACATAGATCTATATGAACAAGTTGAAGCAGTTTCTCTGAAGATGTGAAACTCTTCGTTTTGAATTAAGCACGAGTCAAATTCCCCATTTGACAGGATTCGCAAACAGAGTTATGAGGCTTATATATTCTTGGAAGATCTTTAGCAGCACCTTCATTATTCAGTTTGAAAATATGATCAAAATTCAGGTGTCCAAGCCTTCTGTGCCATAACCAACTTTCATCAAATTTTCTTAAATGACATTTCTCCCTATCTTCCTTCAAAATATAGACATTGTTTTCCATTCTAACCCCTTTTGCAATCATCTCTCCTATGTTCATTGTTTTTATTTTACAATTCTTGGCAGTGAAAGTTACTTCACATCCTCTGTCACACATCTGATTGACATTAATAAGATTTTTCTTTAAACCATCAACAAATAATACATCTTGATCTTTTCTTATTCCATTGCTTAAGCTTACTAGACCTTTACCTTTGATATTTCCTGGATCATCATTTCCAAAAGTCGCACTTCCTGATTTACTTTCTTTGAGTGATAGGAACTTACTTTTTTCACCTATCATATGACTAGAGCATCTGTTATCAATATACCAGGGGTTCTTTTGTCTTTGAGCTGAAAATACTAATACACACTTGTTATCTTCATTCTTCTTTCAAATCTTAACGTTTTCAGCTCTGTGATTTGAATATGGCTTATAGTTCTTTAATCGACATTCTGTAGCTTTATGTCCATAATTATGGTAGATGTAACATTCTGGTTCATTGAATAAAGGATCATAATGATTTTTATGCTTAATTTGTTCCTTTTCCCCAAACATCACATGATTTGTAGTCTGTGGTTGTTTTTTACTCACAGTGATAGTGTGAAAGTGGTATATCTCAGCTCCAATAGCAGTATATCTCACAATGATAGTGTGACAGTGGTTCCATCATTCTACTTATACATTAGGGTGGTTGGACGGGGCAAGGACAGGTGGTTGTAGCCACCTTACGATTGTAGCCAAAGAACATAGGGGGTTGTAGCCAGAGAATTGGGGAGTTGGAGCTTCCTTCAGGTTGTAGCCTGAGAAACTAGGGGGTTGGAGTCTCCTTCTAGTTGCAGCTAGAAAACAAAGGAAGTTGGTGCTTCCAATGAATGCAATTCTTCAATACATATAAGAAAAAGAATTACGTGGTTTTCTCCCGCTTTGGGTTTCCACGTAAAACACGGGTGTACTGTGTATGTGTATGATTGTTCATTTGTTCATTGATTATTTACTCTGCAGTTATTGGATGATAATGATACATTAATATAACATTTGGATTATATGGTTAAAAAGTGTCAAATTACTCTATTACTGATTCTCCCCCCCTCTCAATAATACAACAATTGGTATCAGAGTCGGTTTCTTTAGGAAACAGTTTAACCACTGGAAGGAGATTATGGATTATTCTGAGAATGGAGTGCCAATTTTTAATGGTCAAAATGGTTTTAAGTATGATATGTGGAGCATAAGGATAGAAGTATTTTTACAGGCACAGGGACATTATATTTGGCTATCAGTTGTTGTAGGATATGATAGTTCAAAAAGGGAAAAGACTGCAGCAAATTGAGGAAGAATAACAAAATAGCAATGGATTTCATCTCGGAAGGATTACCTAATTCGATAAGAGAAAAGGTTGGTAAATGTTCATCAGCAAAAGAACTTTGGGATAAGTTACATGACATATATTCTTCACCCATCGCAGATTCAAAAAATTCCAAAAAAGATGGAGATATAGAACAAGAAGAAAGATGCTCATCATGTCAGAAATATTTAGAAGAGGAAGAAGAAACAAAAGTTGATTACAGAGAAAAATTGATCAGTGCAATTAAATATCTAAAGAAAAAATGAGAAGAAAACAAGTCATCCAAGAAAGAATTGATGAACCAAAAGGAAAGTGTTCAAGGTTCCAAAAAGGAATTGCAGGTCATCAAGAATTTAAAATCTCAACTAGAAGAGGCCAGAAGAATTGAAGAAACTCTAGAATATCAAAAGAAATGTTTAGAAGCCAACATAGCAGCACAAAAGGAAGAAGTAGAAAATAGAGAAAATATATTGATGGATCATCTCAAGGAAAGAACCAATGACTTAAACCAACTTGAGGAAGAGTTTGGTCAAGAGGAGAGAAGACTGGAAGAATAAATAATTACATTGAAAATCCAACTTGAATAAGCAAAGAGAACAAAAGAGGTCATGAAGTCTCAAATAATGAAGAAAGAAGAAGAGGTTGAGAAGCTTGAAGAATAAGTTTTCACATTGAGAAGTAAAATCATCAAGCTCAACAAGAACGTTGAAGAGACAGAAACATCCACATCGGTTATAGAGAATGAAGAGAAACACTCTAGGTTGCTAGAAAAGAAGAATGAAGAAAATAGAAATATGTATGCAGAAGTACTCAAAGGAAGGAATCATGGTCAACTAGAATCTAAGAAAACTATTGAAGATACATCTTCAAGAAGACCATCCATGTTCAAGCCATAAAGAAGCTTCAATCATGATCATGATCAGTCAAGGAAAAAATTCAGAAGGACTACGCCACAAAGAACATCATTCACTCCCAGGTATGTAAATTTATTTTATGGTCATTGTTTTTATTGTACTAACTTTCGACATAAGGTTGCAGATTGCAGGGATTATAAAAGAAATGCTCAAGAAAAAAGTGTCTATGTGGTATCACGTAAAATTGAGCGTTACAAATGTCATAACTATGGACACATAGCCAGTGATTGTAGAACCATGATCGATACTTCCATGAAAGAGAATACTGATATCAAATATAAGAAAGTATGGATAAGAAAAAATGAAGAATAGGTGAACAAAGACCAGGTACCAGAGATCACAAGATTGGCAATAAAACAAAATGAAGAAAATTCTAGAGAGAAAAAGAAAGATGTCAGATGCAGAAAGGTTTGGAAAATAACTAAAAGAAAGTAAGGACGGGTAAATAAGGAACAGGTTCAAGAGATTGTACTTTCAGGCATTGTAGTGAAAGATGAATCCACAAACAGAAAGAAAGAAGTCATAGCTCATAGAGATAATGAATCTACCAATGAAGATGATGATGAATACACATCAGAGCATGAATTGTTCTGAGCCATCCATCTTAGAGACTCCCAAGTAATATGAATATTATAAAGGGGGAGTCTATGTGATAGCTGTGACAAACCAAAGAACCATCCTTCAAGCAATTTGTAGAGTTTGAGAAGACAGATTCAGAGCAATCAATTAGCAGAAGTACAATTTGATAGATTAATCAAGACTTCATGATAGCATAGTAATAAATGGGTTATCATTATAAACAGTTGCGCAAGTAGAGTCTTGGATAGTATGGACATAGATGGATTCGTAAAAACACTTAGCAGGTTTGGACAGATATATGATAGTGGATGAGAGCATGGATTCATAGATTGTTTCAGAGAGTGGTTCAGAGACAAAGGAACATTATCATAATGGATGATAATTACACATGAAATGTCTCGAACAATGCTAATTGATTCCAAATTGACAGATATTTTTTGTACGCATGCAGTGCATACATTAGTTCACATTCAAAACAAAGTAATGCTCAGAAAAAACAATGACAAAACTCCCTACAAACTATGGAAAGGAAGTGCAGACAACAACCTCTACATCAAGGTAACTCAAGGTAATATTTTATTAATTGAAATTTATGTTGATGATATTTTTTTGGAAGTACTAATGACAGATTAAGCTAGAAATTTGCAAAGGATATGCAGAATAAATTTGAAATGTCATTACTTAGATAACTATCCTTCTTTTTGGGTCTTCAGATATGTCAAAGAAACCAAGGAATTTTTATTTCCCAAACTAAGTATATTAAAGAAATGCTAAAGAGGTTTGGAATGGAAGATTTCAAACTTGTTACCACTCCTATGCAAACCAGTTGCAAGTTGAGAAAATATGATGATCCAAAGTCTATAGAGCAGAGTCAATACAGGTCAATGATTGGTAGCTTACTATATGTGACAGCATCCAGACTAGATGTAATGCAAGTAGTTGGATAGGTGGCACAATTTCAAGTAGCACCAAAGGAATCACATGTATTAGCAGTGAAGAGGATTTTCAGATATATCAAAGGAATAGAAGAGTTTGGATTATGGTATCCAAAAGGAAAGGATATATCACTTATTGCCTACACAAATGCAGATTGGGCAGGTTGCATTGATGACCGACGAAGCACCAATGGAGAAACAATCTACTTGGGCGAGTGTTTAGTATCTTGGCTAAGCAAGAAACAATCATCAATATCATTATCTAAAGTCGAGGTAGAGTATATTGCAACAACAACATGTTGTACATAGGTTCTATGGATGAAACATTCTTTGACAAATATATAGGTTGAGTATAATGAGCCCATTCCAATCTATTGTGATAATACAAGCACCATCGGTATATCAAAAAACTCGGTGATGCACTCCAAGATGAAGCACATTCCAATAAAGTATCACTTTCTACGGGAACATGTTGCAGAGAAGAACATCATAGTTGAATATGTGGGAAAAAAAGTGGCATACATCATTACAAAACAACTTCCATGGGAAGCCCTTGAGTATCTTCGCCAGAGACTAGGAGTAATTTCTACTCCAAAATGAATGCTTTTGAATTCTTATCTTATATGTATTAGATGTACATGAGGAAGAACCATAAATAGGACAAAGGGGGAGAGATTTATCAAATGCAAAGGTAAATGCTTGGAGAGAGAGCATAGAGGAACTTTTCCAAGGGGAGAGATTGTCACAAAGGAAGAATGAGTAATATGACTTCAGAGTGATACCATTTGTCAAAGAGGGAGATATTATTCATATGAAGGGAAAGAGAGTAATCAGAGGATTATAAACACAAAGAAAAATCAAAGGCACATAGACAGGGGGAACATCCCCAATGAGATTTTAGCCAGGGGGAGCAACCCCAAAGGGAGATACCCTTTTCCATTGATGTCAAAGGGGGAGAGATAGAAACATTGATAAAGAGTATAAGCATGAATGTTATCATGACTAAGTGTTGCCATCAATGCCAAAGGGGGAGATTGTCAGACAGTTGGCTTAGGTTGATGGATAGTTGGTATGCATTGTTGGCTGTCATTGATGTCAACTATTGGAGAGTGATATTGTAGATTGATTTCAAGCCTTAGTGATACATGTCAACCCTTGGAGAAAGTCCAGTAGCGAATTCCGGTAGCACAAAGGTTTGGGTAATGGACCCAAGGTTGTTTCATGTATAATGGTATGAGTTTTAATACATTTGAAGGTAAGACTATTCTAGATGGATATGACATGTCATTCCATTTGTGGCGGTATGTGGAACGTCACATAACTCCTCACGGTTAGAGAGTTATGGCCATGAGAAGTTGGAGAACCCAGGTTTGGGTAATGGAACCAAGTTTGTTTGACGGATAATGGTATGCGTTTTGATATATTTGAAGGCAATACTATTCTATATGGATAGTACATGTCATGCCATTTTTGGTGGTATGTGGTGTTAGTACTCAAATTTTTCCCAAAATTTGAAAACGTCTTTCGTGTCAAAATGGTCAAAATCGTCAGTCATATGTCTTAGGTCATTACTTCTAAATTCATCACTGAACCATGATGAGTCTTAATCACAAATTTTGTCTAAACTCCTATGATCTTTGATCTATCTTCTGACCTGCAAAACCAAAAAATGGAATTTTATTAGTTTTCCTAAAAAACTTCATTTACAAGTCTTCTCATATTTTCAAATAAATCTTTATTTAGTCCTTTTTCTAACTCACAAGCCAGCACATGCCCAAGCCAATTCATGAATTTAGTCTATCGATCTATATGCCATACAAGACCTAAGCCAAAGCTCTAGCACATGTCTTAACCACTTAACGCATAAACTAAACTAAGTGTTAGTGCTCAGCGCACCAAGATATGATTCAAGCCCTGAGATATTAATATGCCAAGTCGGCTTAAACGGAGTCCACATGTCGAAGTCAAATACAAACACCGAGTTTCACTTACATCCCCTTATTGAACGCTCTGTCCACATACTGCTTTCGACTCGGCAAATGCATCCCTATTACAAGCGGTGCTAGTATTTACTAGACACATATGAAGGAGGCTCTTGATCTCATTAATAAAGGAGAATGGTTGCACACATTTCTTGAAGGCTAGGCATCACAAGAGGGTGGGCCTATACGAAGACTGAAGTGGGGAACTGCAAGTCTTATTGTATGTGCTTCTGTTACACCGATTGTTCTGCCAATTGTACACAGTGGGTTTGAAAAGGTAATGCTGGAGAAACACTGGTTCAGAAGAAGGCCGCTTCTTCCTCTCTGTCTAAAAAACATAAACATTTGTTGTTGGAGAGCTGAGTCTGAGTCAAGAGTTCTCAGAGAATCAGGGGATGAATACATTGAAGGAAATAAGGGCCATCTCGACAGCTCTGGATGGAAAATGGGATTGTGTAAAGGAGTAGATGAAATCACACAGAAGTGGCTTTCGTACATCTTTCCGATCATCGGATCTCATAACGCCAAGCTTCAGATTTTATTTTGCCTCATCCACAAACTAATACAATTGCCAATTGACAGATCACAGGTTACGTGGAGTTCAGAGGGTTGATTAAATTATTTAGGGTAAAAATGCCATGGTCTGCATAGTCTGATGTAAACCCTAGTCTTAACATACACAGGCCGATTCATGTTTGGAAGGAATGAGTACAGAATATGCTTGTCATGTTGGATTTCTTGGTTCAGCACCCAAACGTAGTCATGGATGATTCGGTGGAGCAGGATGAGAAGGAGATTCAGAAAGGAATGGATCATCAGGGAACAATTCGAGTGTGGGATAATATTGTTCCATTTCTTGAACACATTGACAATGAACTCTTCAAAGGCTTGCAATGTATTGATCCCCACACGAAGGAGTACATTGAGAGGCCCTGAGATGAGCCTCTATTTATGGTCCTTGTTTAGAAATTGAATGACTTCTATCCATCTCAGGCACAACAACACAAATGAGGTCTTGCAGAATGACAGGAACTAGCTCAGAACCAGGGGATATTTCATATCAGTTAAGCAATCTCTCTTACAAATCGCAAACTATATGGGGCCAGGTTAAAAATGAAAGGGAGACAAATTTAGTCTCAAAGTTGTTTGCAGCTTGTGAAATGGATTTATATTCGCTGCTACAGGACACATGGGGATGTAAGGACCAAAAAAATATAGTGGCAAAAGACATCATTCTCAATGATTTCTTTGTGGGAGGCCATTCAATGAATGTTGCTAAAAATTATGAAGCGGAAAAAATGTATCTACTTTCTTTGAAACTGCGTTTTGTATTAACCAAAACTGCAAATGCAATGGCACAATAGATTACCAGCAAGACCGGCATTTTACAACTACATCTGTGCACTATTTTTGTTGAAAACCATATCTACATTTGACTGTGGTTGACTGGCATCTGGGATTTTTTTTCCAGGAAGAAGATTTACACTTGAAGGATGTCTACTATTCTAAGCTGCAGGATTTTATGAGGGAATATATGATATGGGAGTAATCTGTTTACCAGAGCATGCAGAGAAACTTCAAGTCTTGTGAATGATACTTTGGAAAAAGGGACAACAGTGCAATTAGAGTACAAACAGGAGAGGAGCAGGAGATTGGATGAACAACTGTTGGTGATAGAAAGAAGGGAATTTCTTCTAAGAATCCTCGAAACTAAATGCAATCATGAAGGTAAATACAATTTTGAGATTTTGATTTTTGACAGTGATTTGATTTTTGGTGGTTTAGGCGAGCCCAGGAGCGCTCATTAACCACTGAAAGGGGGCCTTTTCGGTGGATAAGGCATTCAAAACTCAATACTCTTAACCACCGAAAGTCTGTAATAACCAGAATGCTTGAAATTTC
>WSFP011457088.1:0-19225 GCA_009831015.1 Picea engelmannii | reverse complement strand
CTTCTTGATGGTTGGCTTGGCAATGGCATATGCAGTGAAAGATCTGATATACTTGTTGACATCTTGTTGAAGTTGCTGACGTCTGGTCGAAGTTTAGGCCAATAAAAAAGTTTTTGTAGAATGTACACATTTTTCTCCATGCCAAAATGTCTTACCATCCGACTGTAGTGAGCCTCCCAAATCATCTTTGCACGCTCGCTTGTGGGAACACAGAGGTGGCCCAGATGGCATAACAATCCATATTGGATGTGAAAATTGGTGACATTCACTCATGTACCCAAGAGTTTATAGGTGGTGGCAAAGTCAGGGTCACATTGATAAAGTTGGGGCCACTCAGATGCCTCATGCCCACAGGAATGGAGCACTGTGGTGAGTGCATAAACGAGAGGGTGAATAAGGAAATCAACGACATTATTTGTGCTCCCTGTTTTATATTTGATGTTGAGATGGAACTGTTGTAGGTATGTGAACCAGTTTTGATGGTGGTCATTTTGAAACTTCCCCTATGTTTGTATGAACTGTAGAGGCTTGTGATCAGTGTGGATGATTGCCTCCTTTCCCAGAATGTAATGTTTCCATTGATGACACTCTTTTACAATGGAATACATTACTTTGTCATAGGCGGGGTATTTTCGGACAATATCAGAGAGTGTCTCACTATGGTATGCTACTAGATGACCATGTTGATGGAGAACTGCACCTACAACATAGTCAGAGGCATCGATCTCAATCTTGAATGGTTGTTGCAGATCAGGTAAGGAGAGTATTGGAGCTGAGCACAAGCGATGCTTCAGATCATCAAATTCTTGTTTTTGTGCGTGCCCCCATGCAAATTTTCCTTACCACCTCCCTTGGTTACTTGGCCAAAGGCCCATGCAATATGGGAAAATCCCAACACAAACCTTTGGTAGAAGTTGGCAAGTCCCAAGAAGCTCTGAATCTCAGTTAGTGTGGTTGGGGTTGGTCAGTCACGAATGAATTAGATCTTAGCTAGATCCACATGTACCCCATGCTCATCAACAATGTAGCCCAACTATTGGACCCTGTTCATTCCAAAGGAGCATTTTTCCAAGTTGGTATATAGCCTGTGCTTCCGCAGAGTTTCCAAAACCTGTTGAATATGTTGCATGTGCTCCTCCCAAGTTATGTTGAAGATGAGGATGTCATCCAGATATACCACCACAAAATAGTTGGTGAAGAGTCTCAATACATCATCCATCAATCTCATGAAAGTTGTTGGTGCATTTGTTAAGCCAAAGGGCATGACTAGACATTCGAAGAGACCTTATTTAGATTTGAAAGTTGTATTCCATACATCGGTTGGTTTGATGGGAACCTGGTGGTAGCCAGACTTTAGGTAAATATTTCTAAAGAAATTCCCCCCCTTGAGTTGGTCAAGAAGGTCATCAATTCGGGGAATTGGGTACCGGTTCCAGACTGTGATTTTGTTTAATGCTTTGTAATCAATGAAGAGCCGCTAGGTCTCGTCTTTCTTCTGTACTAGAACAATTGAGCTTCCGCAAGAGAAGGAGATGGGTTAGATGTGTCCCTTTTGAATCAATTCTTATATCTAGCACTTGATTTTGTCATTTTCCATCAACGAGCGATGATAGACTAGTCCATTAGGCAATGATTCACTAGGGGTTAGATCAATTGGATGCTTGACTTGGCAGTGCGTCGATACCTCAAAGGGTGAGGATAATATGTCTATGTACTCTTCCATGATCTCGTTCACTTTCTTATGCTGCAAAGAGAGGCTTTGTGTATAGGCCATGAATGTGGCGATGACCTTCTGCTTTCTACAAGCACAGACCACAAAGAAGACAAACTTACCGGTCTGTGAAATGACCTTACTGCATTGCTTAGCAGATATTAAGGAAATAACGGTAGGCAGTGCTACCTCCAGTATCATGTACAATTGTCTACCCAAAGTAATAATAACATTGTAGGGTCTAGAATCATACATAACATGTCACTTCCACAAATATGGCTAGCCTAAAAGAACGTCACAATCTTCAAGGGGAGAAATATCACACAATACCTCATCTTTGAAGGGTTTGATATTATAGGGCAGACGACATTGTTGGATGACGCGAAGGTTCCATCCTTGGAGAAGCCATCTAAAGGTGTAGGAATACAAGTGCAGTGTTATAGACAGTTCTAGCCACTTGACGACATCTACTGAAATCGATTTCTTCTCATTGCAACTATCGACAATGAAATGTAGTGGAGTTCCCTTTACCCACATCTATGAGTGAAAGAGGCATTCCCTTTCCTCTGGTTCTTATGGTTCGCTTGGTTGGAGTTTGGTGCTAGTGACAATGGAACTGGATTCGACATCGATGATCCGCTTCCCACTTTTTGGATTTGATTCAGAGTCATAATCTTCCTCTGACTCATAAGCTTTCAGATCGACCACTAGTGACTTCTTGGAGTGACATTCTTTGGTGTTGTTCCAAGGGATTTTATGGTATTCACACCATTTTCCTGTGTCCTTCTTTGACTTCTCATTACCCTTCTTGGGTTATGACTTGGACTGGTTGTCCTGAGAGAGACCATCTTTGCTCTGTCCCTTATTTTCTAGGTTGGGGCCTCCTTTGCTCTGCTTCATCTATGAGGAGTTTGTAGATCCAAACTCTCGCCTCTTCTACATAAATTTTTGCTTGATCTTGACAACATATCTATAAGTCACACCTAAGGATGAGATGTCTAGAAAATCCATTTTTGTTTGAATGTATCTATGCAAAAAAACACGGTATTTGAGCACCAAATGTCATTTAGAGTCTTTGATACCCAATTTGGTGCGTAGGGTATGGAAAATATTATTGAAATATGGTACTTTCTAGTCCCTTTCCTCACACAATGTGGTCCATCTTGTGTACTGGTCCTCGTAGATTCCAACATAGTAGTACTATTCTTTAATGGAATCCCTGAAGGAATCCCATGTGGGGGTGACCACAAATATTACAGATTCCTCTATGGCCCTTTGCTAAGAGTAAGTATCCCACCAGTCCTTAACATGGGGGATGACCTTGAGAAGTGAAAAAGTAATATTTTCCCTGTCGAAAAAATTGTGAATCGAAAAATACCCTTCGAGCATATTCAACCATTTATCTACAACATCTGCATCTATCGGTCCTTCAAATGATGGAATATCAAAATTTACTTGTACCTTGAAGGGGGTTCCATGGCAACTTGATGAAGATGTGTCTCCTGTGGGAAAAGACCGAAGGATCTGTGCAAAGTTGTCCATAATTTCATTCCTTTTTTGCGCAAGGTCTTCCTCGAGAAACATTTTAAAAGGATCTCCTACTCCATCAGCTTTATTCTCTTCCCCCATGGGTTATTTTCAGGCTCGGCATGGCCGATCTTGCAAAGGCTTGACTGGTTTGAGTCCCAACTTTTTGTACCCATATCTTGTCGGGGACACGAAGAAAAATAAATGAAGAGAAGACCTCTCTAATACCACTAATACAGATTTATGAGGGGAACGAAAGGAATAACATACTAAATACAATAACAAAGAGATACAGAGAACAACAAAAGATATCCAGTGAACAATAACTTCTATTGAATAAATAAAATAGGGTGAAACTGTAAAACTACATAACTGAAAACAACTTGCTCGAATGGTTGTAGCTATCTCTGAGAAGAGATGTGGTTGGTACCCACATCTGTCTGAGAAGAATGATTACAATGAGGCTCCAAAGGAATTTTTAACATTACTCATGAATGCCCAAACCCTAGACATCCAAAAACCTAACCCTAGGAGATGATATCTCAAAAGTTATGTGGGTTTCGATGGGTAAGTTCGTACCTCAACTTCTCGGGGTCGTAACTTTTGCATACGACCTCCGTTTTTGGCACATGATAGCCCATTGGAAAGGTATTTTTGAGAATTGCATATTATTTCATCAAAATCTAACTCCATATATAGTTTGAATGTGGCAAGCCAAAAAAACACTGTTTAGGGCCCCAAAACGGCCATGGAAGTACAAAAATATGTACTGACATGAAAAATTCCAAAATAATCCAGTTGGATTAGGTGGGAGGCCACCAATATCCACCTGGAAGCTGTGTAGGGTTTCAGAAAACCCAGAAAGTGTATAAGCCACAATTACAAAGAATTACAGAAGAATGTGATTAACTAACAATTGTCAAGAGGAGCCAGTTGGAATAGGTGGTAGGCCACCAATGTCCACCTGGATCAATTTCTGTTTGATCTTAACAACATATCTATAAGAGTTTCTCGGTGATGAGATGTCTAGAAACTCTATTTCACTTTGGATGTACCTATGTAGAGCCCCGCGGTATTTCAGAACCAGATTCTGCTCAAAGTATTTGATACCCAACTTGGTGCGCAAGATATGGAAGGATTTTTGAACTCCGACATTGTTTGGTCCCGCTTTTGATGTAGCTTGGTCCATGTCATGTAATGGTCTTCATAGTTTCCCACTGGGTAATATTGCTCCTTGACCATATCCATAAAAAAATCCCAAGTGGGATCAACCCAAAATATTCCAGACTCCTCTGTTGAAGTTTTGTCCTAGTAAGTTTCCCACCAATGTTTGACATGGGGGAGAGCTTTAAAGAGCACAAAGGTGATATTTTATTTGTTAGAAAAATTATGAACAGAGAAATAAATTTCTAGCAAATTTAACCATTTTTCCAAAGCATCTGCATCGATCTGACCTTGAAATACGGGAATATCAAAATTGACTTGTATCTTGAATGGGGTAGCATCTCCAAAGAGACTGCTTGGCGAAGATGTGTCTATTATTGTTGGAAATCTTTGAAGTATTTGGGAAAAAATCTCCAACATCTCATTCCTCTTCTCTTACGCCATGGGAGGCTTCTTGGGCTGGTGAGAGTGGTTTTTCTCAAGAGAGACTAGCTCGTGACCCAACTCTTTATACCATGACCTCATTGGGGACATGCACTAAGAAACAACAAGGAGTAGCCTGCTCTGATACCATTGATCCATATTATTTTGAGAAGGAAATGAAGGAAGAGATATAACAATGAAATATATAGAGATATTGCAATAAACATAGAGATACAGTAATGTACAATTTTTATTAATAAGAGAATGTACATAAAATGTAAAATTATAGAGTGAATGACTCGCTAGAATGGTGGTAGCTTATCTCTGAGAAGAGATGTGATGGATACGATCATTCGCAGGAAGATGAGGACGATGTTTACAATGAGGCTCTAGAATCCTTTTTAACATAAATAAAATCCAAAACCCTAACCCAGAAGATGAAATGCCAAAAGGTTTGGGGGCCACGATGGGGGTAGTTGGTAGGTCAACTTCCCAAGGGAGTAAATTTTGCATATGATCTTCGTTGGGGGCGTTCTATACCTCGTCAGAAAGGTCTAGATGAGGAGTACATATTCCATTCATCTTAGACATGCCTTCGGGTATTATTGGGGCGTTGTCATGCCAAAAAAAACATCATTTAGGGCCTCAAAATGGGCCCGAAAGTTTAGGACTAGAAAAACCGTAGAAAAACTCCCAAGGTGGAAACCCATGTTTTTAGTCAGTGGAATAGGTGGGTGGCTACTTATTTCCTCCTAGATCAGTTTCTGACCTAGAGAAAACTACTCACGGGACTGGCAACTCACTTCTTCAACATATGGGCCTGACAACCCGCCTCTTCAATGTACGGGCCTCACAACCCGCCTCTTCAACATACCGACCTGAGAACCCACCTCTTCAATCTACAACAATACCAAGTACCAATACCAATGGTAGCATGGAGGAGTGAAAGGTAAGAGTGATGAATGAATGATAGCCCAAAATATTATAATTATAATATATCTCCAAATATATATGCACGTGTCCTTTAAGAAACATGGCACCCAAGAGACTCCCTTATCCCTACTTTAGAAGATTAGGATATATTTATATACATAAATTTAGCTTTAAGGAATATTAATATAATATTTCATTGGGATTAAGCCACCTTAGCTTAGCCCCTTTCCTAGACTCTTAGCCCCCTTTCCCTTTCTACTGGAGTTTAGCCCCGCATACTCATTTGTGGGTCAATTTACAACAACGATGTACTTTATTAATGATATGAGTGTTTACATATTACAATAATAGGCTCACTAGCCTTTAGCATCTAGGCTCTCTATCTTGATAATCACATAAACCTTCTGGCCTATAATAACCTGACTCACCAACCTATAAAACATATTTACATTTACAACTCGGGATCAACATGGGGTATTACATATATGGGTGGTATAGTTATTTTTCCTTTTCAAAACATGATACATCAAACTTGAGGTGCAAAGGAATCTATCTTCACCTCGCAAGAGGATGTTCTAGGGAAATGGATTTCAAAGATCGAAAAAGATTTACAAATTGAGGGTGATAGAGATTAGGAAACATCTAGGGCCAACAACACCCCACATGAGGATCATGTGAAAAGGTTCAAGAGGCCCAAAAATCCTTTAAAAAAGTCTCATGAATCCCCTAGGCATGGAATCCTTTTCGAATTAGACTTTTCCCATCAAATAACATGAAGAAAAAATCATTTTCAAACATGGATTTTCTCTAAAGCACAAAACTCCTCAGTGATCACAGAAGCTCTCGAGCATCATTAATGGCCTTGGTAGGAATCAAAAGGAGGATATGTTATTAGGTGCTCGTTTACTTATGGGCCGACCCAGGTTCTACAGGACTACCAACACCCTTCGACCATCGGCCCTTCTGGATACCAGAAGGCAACACAACGCACAAAGTGCATTGCGTAGTCTCAACCGAGATGGATTCAATGAGTGGCCGCATAACTCATATGTCTATAACCATGGGATGGGATGTGTTTCTCTCTCAGATGCATTGGATCTACTCGTTGTTAGCCCTCAAACCCCCATTAGATCTTAGTTCAGCCCAATAACACACTAATATTCCAAAAAGACTTCATTACCCATTATAATTGCATGTATTCCATGATAGATAGTCATCTACTGTACCATAAGCTTAAGATCTACACACTAGCTATGAAATTAATTTACTTAGTGCTATTATGTAGATTCCATTAGTTTATTCTTAGTGCATAGTGCGATTTCCTTTATTATTTAACATGTTCATCATAAACTTACCAAAGTAAATACAATCAGAAACATTGCATACATGTGCACAAAACACAGATATACCGTGGTTCACCCGCCTGGGGCTACATCTAGAAAGATTTGTCGCTTGGCATCTTTATTCATCTTCATGCATTATTTAGTGCTCCACATTGTAGATTTCTTCCTTCATTACACCTAATCTCCACAGATTGTACAAGTCTCTCCACAAGACCTTTTTCTCAACTAAAGGATCTATTACAATCTCAACAATACACTCCCACAATAAAAAGGACAACCCTCTCGTCGTCCTAATACATTCTACTTATACAAAATTGGGACAAAGCTCTTCAAAAACCCTAACCCAAAGTAGATTAGGTTTGTCCACTTTCTCCTTGACTTAATCCTAATTGGTCCTCGATCCAACCATTGCTCCAGGTCGATGCTTGTCCACTTTCCAATTGCTCAACAACAATTTTTTCCACTTTGTAACTTATTTTCTTGGTGTGGGTTTTCCTTTGCTTCCAGCGTTGCTTTTCCTCTATTTTTGGAACACTCCCTTATTTTCCGGCGCTGCTTTTATTTCTTCAAAACTTCCTTGATTCTCCCCAAAATTGGCCTGCGCTAATAGGCCCCTAACACAAACATTGTGACTCGTCCCGAGTCACTCACGGATTCCTACATCTTTTATTGCATGTTTCGGTGCTTCATACATCTTTGATATATGCTGGCATTGCTCCTTATCCCGGTTTCTCTTCTCCGTCATGGTTTCCACCATCTGCGTGATGACTGGAGGTCTCAATATTTCTCCTCCCTCCAAGCCTATATGTTCTATTTGTGTTTCGCTGTGTCAATATCCATGACCAACTGCTCTTCCTTTTCCTGCAAGGGCTCCAATTGAGTCTGTCTTGCAATTTTTTGCGCCTGCACTTTTTTCTCCTCTACTTGTAGGCTCTTCATTTCTACCGCATTCTTGATTTTATCGGGTAGTGACATTGTCTTATGTTGCCGTTTTACATCTGCCATTAGTGCATGCAGTTTATCTTCCCTTCCTTGCATCTCTTGCAAGATCCCATCTTCTAAGATTTGTGTCCATAGTTGGGTGCTCTTCTCCAACAACTCTGTTATTCTTTATATCACCTGCGCTATGCTTTCTGCAGATGTTGTTGCATCTTTCTCTCGCTACACTCTAACTTCTGGAGGTGTAGTGGGTATTGCACTCGCCTCCAACTCCTTTATATGGACCTTGTATTGCTCCAAGGCCTGCGTTATTTTCCTCATCTTCTCTTCAGAAGATACTTCCTCTGACTCTGCATTTTTTGGGATGGTTTGGAATACTATGCTAATATGCTTCTCCATCTCTTCCAATTTCTGTTGCGCTATCTTCTTCACTTTCCATTCTTGGCTAACTTCTTCCTTCATTGTGATATTTTATTCCTGTGCTATCTGTGGATTTTTCGCATCAAACCTTTCCTTGGACTGAATTTCCTGTGCGACGATAATCTGTAATTTATACAATGCCTTTGTTGGGATCTTGGGCAATGCCAATTCCAATTTCTCAATGTCTTTCAGGGGCTTCTGTGATGTCTCCTCGTCGATGAAAAACATATCATGTGTTATGATAAAGTTTACACTCCCCTGTGTCGTGATCTAGATTGTTTCTCTTGCTGGCACACCTTCCATAGTCTTTGCTGGTGTGTCTTTATGTTGCTGCTATGCCCTAATTTTTAATTGTACTAGCACAGTCTTTACCTCCTTCACTTGTTCCAAAATTGAAGCCCTATTCTTCTCGACATTTTCCCACACATATGATAGTTGGTCTTCGACTGTCATGGCTATTAGTTCCACATCATCTGTTGTTAGTGATGTTACCAATGGTTTTCTGTGGGCCTTCACCTTCTTCCTAGAGCCACTTTCTTGGTCCCATGTTCTCTTCTTTTGGGCATTTGATGGCTCATATGCCTCTGGAATATATGTATCCATGCCTGTATATTGCCTAAATTATTCCTCCATAGGTATATCATGTGTCTATGTGTGTACTTCTTCTGTGCGCACTTGTTCTGTTGTTCCTCTTGGTGCCTGCTCTGTGCGCAGTGGATCCCGTGTAGAACCATGTTGTGATTTCTTCTGTGTCCTTCTTTTCTTTTGTATGGGGCTGCTTGCCCCCACTGGACCTTGTGTTGTCTTCTTCTTGTTACTAGCACCATTTCTTCCTATCTGCTACGCAGGGAATGTTTTGTCCCGCGTTTGAGTTTGTATTGTTGGCATGGTTTTAGAGATTACTGGCACTTTCCATTCCTCAGGCCACTCCTGGACCTCCATTTGTATGTCCTACATCGTCATGCAATAGCTCAGCTGTAGCCACTCCTTGGATGGGTTCCTCTTCGATTGCACCCACATGTTATGGAATGATTCTTGAAAATTTTCTATCTATCCAAACTTCTGGACAGTCTTTGGAGAAATCCTCCATGTGTTATCTAAGTGGTTCTCGATCTCTGACAAGTATAGAGTGAATACATCGTTGTTTAATTTCTCCTCCTTTGGGTCTAACGTGCTTCTAAGAGACATGTAATGGGTTGCACCACACTTTCCTATTCACTGCATGAACATATTGTACGCCATTTCTTTCCATCCTACAAGTGCAATGAGGATGAGTAACCATGAGTAGTGGAACTCAGAGCCCCAATCCTGTGTGTCCTTGCAATCCTCCAAGAAAGAATTAAGCAAATAAGGGCCCTAGCTCATCGATATCCCCTTCGTGCACTGCGTTGCAGCTGCTACCACTCCTGCTGGTACTTTCTCCTTTCTACACTTACACATTAACTTGCACCCTAACAACCTTGTAGCAAATCTTGTCACAGGACCATTTATGTCGTTGATCCCGATTCCCCTATTTCCTCTCTCCATGCCATACTTTCCCTTGATTTTGTCAGAGATGGATTTTTCTTTAGTTTTATCCTCTAAGTACTGCTCTGGCTTCTCCCCATCCATGGGTAGCCTAGTGATGGTTGCGATCAAGTCAACATTGATAGGCATTGGCCTATCCATCCACAAAATTCCTCCATGCACCCTTGCTAGGAGTTTCTTCACACATCCATTGATGTGTTTACCACACCCAAAGTGCGGTATATCCAGAAAATTCATGATCCATGTATTGTAGAGCCCCAAGATCCATTACTCATGCTCCAACAGTGGCGCGCTTGATGGGCCCTCTCCTCTACTTTCCATATAGTTATGTTGCACCAAATCTGGGAATTCGACTGTGTCAGCCATGTCATGATCAGAGTATTTCATGGTGTCTACTCCTCCCACCATATCATCATTTTCCTTTACTCCCTCTGGGATTTTTTGCATTACTATTTCCAATTCCTCCTGTGTGTGAGATATTCCTTGCGCACTGCTCTCAGCTCACGTCTTATTCTTCCCTTACAGGGATGACACCTCGACCTATGGTATTCCCTGGTGCTCTGTTTCATGATCTTATTCTATCTCTAGGCCATGCTGCACTGAATCCATTCCCTATTTTCCATGTTGTGGCCCTTTTCCCCTAGATGCGTCAGATTCTGTCCTTTTTGCATCCTTCTCTAGTTGCCTGACCTCCTATGATGGGTTTCGTTCCTCCTCAACTTGCATGGTGTGTGGCTCATATTTCGACGTTTATATATCATCCACATCCATGACTTTGGGCATGTCTTGCGTCCCTGTTTGTGTCACCCGAGCACTAGTTATTATGTTTCGTTTGGCCCTGCTCGGTGCTCCAACGTGTGGTGGTGACATCTTGTTAATATTTGGATTGTTGAACTCTAATTCTCCACGTGCTATCATGAATTCTCATTGTTTCACACTTAGACTTCGCTCTTCGTTCTTCTCCTTAGTGGAAAAACACAAATGACCACATTTCCCCCCTTTTTTTGACTTTATAGATGGACAATGTACTGACACCTATTTCACACCGACAATTGTCAATTTTTCACTTTTTCCTGCGCGATCCTCTTTTTGTGTCTGTCAACTATTTTCCAGTGTGCAGTGTCTTCAACACTAGTTTTTCTTTGGCACACTCTTAATGCTAACAAATCTATTACATCAAAAACCCTCTAATATCTTATATTTTTTTGTCTTTTTGTTATATTTCTTCTTTTTATGGATTTTTGTATTTTTCTTCTAAGATCCATTGTATACAATATGTACAATCATACATTCTCTCTCTGTTTTTACCCCGGGTTGTTAGTTTGACTGTCTTGATACAACTTCAGTCGACTGCCATTCATCAGTCCTCTAAGATTCTTCCTTGCAAGATCTTTCAATTGTACAACACCTCCATTTGTAATGGACTCCACCTGATTATGCCCTAACCAGTGCATCTTGAACTTCCCAGGGTGATGTAAATACCTTTTTTCATAGAGGAGAATTAGACCTCCTTAATTTAAGATTTTCTTCTTTATGTGCCTATCATCCCAATCTTTTTCCTTTGATTTATGTACTTCCTATTGAAATCCTGCTAAAATATTGTCTTCTTCCAACTCCATCAACTCATCCAATATTTCCTGCGCAACACCTTCCTCTGTCATGTTGGTGATCGATGCAATGCATAGAGTAGGTACTGATTAATTGAACAGAACCACTACTTCCTACCCATACACCAGTTTGAATGGTATCTGTCCTATAAGCTTCTTGCATGTAGTTGTGTAAGCCCATAAAACTGTTGATACCTTCAAATCCAAATCATCCTTGTTCACATTGCAAATCTTTGTCAATGCATTTTCTAGAATCTTGTTAAAAGCTTCTATTGTACCATTCTCTCGGGGATGGTAAGGTGTGCTTGTCTGATGATATATATCAAATTCTTCTGTCATATCTCTGATTGTACTATTAATAAAATGGGTTCCCTAATCACTCAAAAAAATTCTAGGACATCCAAATATGGTCACCACATTCTCAAAGAGAAACCACACTACAATTTTTGCACTACAATCCTTCACTAAGGTTGCTTCTGCCCACTTGGTTGAGTATTCTGTCGTAGTGATGATGTATTTGGATCTCGATCTCCTTGCTAGTGAATTGATGGGTCCAATTAAATCCACGTCCCATTTATCAAACACTTGTAAGGTTACTTGGGGCATAAGTGGAATTCCATCCCTTCTGGATGGTTTTCCCACCCTCTTGAAGACATCACAGGTCTAATAGTATTCCTTTGCGTCCTTATGCACTATAGGCCACCATAATCTTGTGTGCATCACCTTCTATGTTGTAGGATTTCCTGCATAGTGCCCTCCAGCTATGCCTTCATGTGTTTTTTCTAACACCATGGAACGTTCATGCTCCATCACACATCTTCTCAGAATTCCATCTGCACCTAACTTGTATAAATGACTTGTAATTAGTTGATAGTCTACAACGCACACTACCAACTGCTTTTTCTGCGAGATAGTAAATTCCTTAGGATCCATTCCTCTGCTAAAAAATCCAACAATGTCAGCAAAATAATCATCAACAATCTGAACAGAAAATAAGTTAGCATTAGGAAAATTATCCTCCAAGTTCTTTGGCTCCTCTCCATTAATAATTCTTGATAGATGATCTGGTCCTACATTAAACTTC
Organism: Picea engelmannii; assembly: GCA_009831015.1. Taxonomy (NCBI): domain Eukaryota; kingdom Viridiplantae; phylum Streptophyta; class Pinopsida; order Pinales; family Pinaceae; genus Picea; species Picea engelmannii. The sequence goes on along the minus strand of WSFP011457088.1, from coordinate 6,547 downwards.
CCTGGTTTTACTATGATTTCAAAATCATATTCTTGAAACAATAACAACCATATACAGAGCCTTCCCCCCAACACTGGCTTGTTAACTAGGTACTTCAAAGCAGAATGATCTATAAACATATTAAAATGTTGACCCATTAAATAATGCCTGAACTTTTGTAGGGAATATACCATATCCAAACCTTCCCTTTATGTAGTATTATAGTTCTACTCATACTCAGATAACTTTCTACTAGCAAAATATATTGGGTGATCAATGTCTCCTTCACCCAGTTGTGCCAAAACTGCTCCAAGTGCAATGGATGAAGCGTCCACATGCACATGAAATTCTTTTGTCTAATCTAGAAAGCTCAGAATTGGTGTTGTCACCATTTTCTCTTTTAGTATGTCCAAGCTCTCTTGACATTCATCATTCCAATGAAACCTGAAGTCTTTCTTTAGTAACTTCTCCATGTGACTAGTAATCTATGTATATCCCTTTATGAATTTCTTGCAATATCATGTGTGGCCTAATGTTGCTCTCAACTAGGGCATTGACTTTGGTGGTGGTAAATTTACAATAACAACAATCTTTGCAGGGTCTACTATGAAGCCCTGTTTGCATACAATGTGTCCATGTAGGATGCCAAGCGGTGTACTGAATATACATTTCTTAATGTTCAAGGAAATTTGACATTGCCTACATCTTTCTAACATTAACCTTAGAATTTCTACATGGTCCTTCAATAAACTGAATATTGTCCAATCATCCAGATAAACTTCTAAAAATTTATGTATAAAATCCTTAAATGCAACTACTACAACTCTGGAAAATATTGTTGGTGCATTCTTTAAACCAAATGGCATTACTGTGTACTGATAAGACCCCCACTTTGTTTCAAATGTAGTTTTTTACCTGTGCTCTGGAGTAATTCTGACCTGATGGTAACCTAAAAATCCATCTATGAAGGAGTATAGTTCTTGTCCTCCCACATTCTCTAACACCTCATCTGTAAATGGAGTAGGAAAAGGATCATGTAGGCATGAATCATGTAACTTCATAAGATACACACATATCATAATACCTCCAGTCTTCTTTTCCTGAACCACCATTGGACTGATCCCCTCCGATTCTTCCACATGCTCTATTATTCCCGATTCTAGCATTCTGTCAATTTATGCCTTAACTTTCTGCTTATAGATGGGATTTAATCTATATGGTCTCTGTCTAACTGGCATTTCATTTGGTTTGAGGGGTATCTTCATTTCTCCAAGTTTTGCTGCTACCCCTTTCATCTCTGAAAATGTAGCTGGGAATAAATCACTATACTCACGCAATAATTCAATTATCTTTTCCATTGTCTCATTGTCCCAGTAATCTCCAATGCTGGCTATCTTGGGCTTCTCTTCAGTCCCAATATTGACCTTCTTAATATTCATAGCTAAAGTGAAATATTTTGATTGTAACCGGGGTCTTTCCAACACTCTTTCTCCTTCAACTTCTACTATCTGTATGTCACGTGGGTTGTCTTCTACTTCCTCAGCCTCTGCGACCTGATAGTAGTAAACTAATTGTTCAAGTGTTTCTTTTCTATAATATATGTCTAATGTCACTGTATCTACCCCATATTCTTCAAATATATTCCTTTTGATCCTCTGTAATGCCAGATCCACCCATGGATTCTCACTTTCAAATGCAAAGGTCCTAATAAAGTTTTGTTGTACTGCGCCCCAACTCACAATTTCTCTGTGCAGTTCCTGCTCCTTGTACCGGTTTCTAGGTATTCCTTCTAATGTATGAATAAAGTAATGCATCCATTCCCATGGTGGTACTAATCTCTAATTAATGACATAATCATTTATATGATGTCTTGGGTTCCCTCTTCCATCATACTTTGGTAAGGGTCTATCCTGTTGTCTCCTTCCAAATCTTATGCACATTAGTCACTTACACTGATACCGGTCCTGAATTACCTCCTTATGTGCACCCCACCATCGAGCAGGTGTGTCCCTTAATGCTATATCCAACAATAATAATCTATGACTATCCAAAACCTATGATTCAAATTATTCCAGGAAGTTTTCTAAATTTTCTTCTTCAGTAAATATGGGAAACTGTCTTACTTCTGTCCCAACCCATCTTACTGTGTGTGTAACTATGGTGCATCTCCTAGTAGAGACTTCATGCAATATTTGCTTCCAGTTTTCTACTCCAATATCCAAATATGACATGTCGAAATTGATACTCCTCCAACTGAGTACTCCATTTGTAGTTGGATTCACATAATCTTTGTTGGCACAAACCAATTTTGGGAAAAACCAAAGAATTTTTGAAGGAATTAAAGCAGCGTAAAAAAATAGGGGAGCGTGCTGGAATTAGAGGAAAAGCAGTGCCAAAAAAAGAGGAAAAAACAACGCTGAGAAAAGCAGTTAAAAAGTGGACAAACTGTTGTGGAATAGTTGGAAGGTGGACAAGCGCCGACTTGGAGCAACTATTTAGATCGAGGACCATCCAAGATTAAGTCAAGGAGAAATTGGACAAACCTAATCCACTTAGGGTTAGGGTTTTTGTAAGGGCTTTGTTCTAGTTTTGTATAAGTATAATGTATTAAGACCATGAAGAGGTTAGCCGTTGTTGTTGACATATGTATTGTCGAGATTTCTGGCTAGACAGTATTGTAGTGGGGTATATGACTGAGTTTGCACTAGATACATCGAATTCTTATAATGTAGCAGAGCATGAGTTTCTTAAGTGCCTAAGGGGAAGGTACATCAGGATGTTGTACACTTCGATCAAAATATTATTACATGATAAATGGGTATTAACTATGGAATCAGACAGCTAAACTACCCTGTGTGCATGGGGGAGTTAGGGGAAACACTGATGAAGTTATGAGATGGAGGGGGAAATGGATAGATAAGAGTGAAATAATGAGAAATATCCTATTATGATGGATCAAGAGGAGATCCAGGAAATTATGCAAAAGGAAGGAACATCGCCTAATGGAAGACCGTACCAATATATGTTTAATAGGAAGAAAAGAGTAGTAGTCGAGAAGGAAGGATTGGAGAGTGACGAGGAAGAGGTAGAGGATATCTATGCTATGGATAACATAAAATAAATACTGCACACCACATATGAAAGAAAGACTAGAGGAGCGAGATATAATGAGGAAGCAAATACCTCTTTCTAGATCTGAATCAATGTAGAACCTACAACCCCATGTACGACTAACACATCAACAAAGAAATAATTGTTTAGAGAGCTAGTGACTACCGATCAGAAGAAGCTAGGAGATCAGACTAGAAGTGAGGGTACAAGTGGAAGTACCAACAACAATACAGATAGTGGTACAAGTGGAAGTACCGGTAGCAACACTGGTGGGAGTTCAAGCCCGAATAACAATACACAGATAGTAGTATTGTGTGGAGCAAGTACAACATATTCAACAATGGAAGGCGTAGATCAAACAATAATATTACTAGAGTTTCATGGGGATGGATAAGAAGACCTAGAGAAGCACATATTCGCGTGTGAGCGAATATGGGAAGTGAAAAGAGTCACTGATGAGGAAATATAAGTAGTGTAACTAGCAATAACCTTCAGAAATCGCGCGTTGGATTGGTATATGAGTCTCACAGTAAACAATCCACAGGGTGTGCAGGGAACAATAACATCAACCAAGCAAGCATTGATTACTGAGTTTCAGAGGCCAAAATTAGAGGATCAATATATGAATGAGATGATCGAGGTTAGAAAAAAACCAAGAGAATCCATATGGGACATCGATAAGAAGTTCAAGACATTGAAAGGTAAATTGAAGTATCCCATTTCTAACATGCAACATAGAAAAATATTTATAAATTCTCTATTACCACACTTTAAATACCCATTAAGACAACAAAAATTTTAAAACCAGGCAGATGCATTGTGATCCAGGATCTTTTTGTCCAGTGACTTATTAAAGAATTATATTAAATGAGAATAAACTAAAGTACACCATAAAGAAGGAAAATATCAAAAGGAAAGAGACATAAGCATGCAATATGAACGCAAAAATTGATAATGGAGTTCGTCCCTGGTGGACTATGTCTCTGGGTCCTGCTCTCAAATGGGTAGGCCTTTTTATTAACTCCACAAAAGAATTGGGAAAAATACATAAGTATACCTCATTATGGAGTTAAGCTACAAAAGATTTGCTCAGATCAGAAAAAAAAACATCACCATTGTGTTCGTGGCGTCGAATTACCTAAAAATGTCTATCTCCACACCTCAATCCGAGTCTGGCACTTTCAGACCCAAGAAAAATCTCACCTCAGTTTCCATGCCTGCACCTGCAACGAATGAATGGACTCTGTCTCGAAATCCATGCCTTTGTCTCGGAATTCATGCCAATTCTGTATGGTCGCGCCCTTGGTTCTCCTCCCTCATACACTGGTCGAAATCCCCTTTTATAATATAATGTGGGAGGTTTAGAATAAATGAGTTTGTTTTCCTAATAGCGGGCGGATGCTATATTAAGTCTTTGGTTATAGGAGGTCACGGGGTCGAACCCACGGGCCTCCGCTTTTAGCATATAGTTACAACCATATTTTGGCGCGCTGCTAAATTGGCAGAACAACTACTAAAATGGTGGACCAGGGGAATATGTCGGCAATATGGCAAAACCACTGCCATATTTGGTAGTGTATTTATTATATATATATATATTTTAAATTTTCGGTTGCTTGGAATTATTGGGCATTTTCCCACTGCCACGTGGTAGCCAAACATTGGCCCACATCACCTCATTATATAGTCATCCTGCCATGCCACCTGTCTACCACATCACACTGCCACGTGTCGTACGGATGCCACGTTATACTGCCATGTAGTGTACGAATACCATGTGTCCTGTACGGACTGCCACATGACACGTTTTCATTGGTCAACATGTTGGCATGAAAAGTCCAAAAATGAGTGACACATGGCAACCTCTAGTGCTGCTACATCATCATGACATGTGTCACCCTCTGCACTTTCCACGTAAGCTGTACAGACGATGATGTCATCTATATTGATGATGAAGCATCCCTGTCGACTGGGCTAGGTTGACCAAAACTTTGACCGCGAATATCTTTTGATACGTAGCTCTGTTTGACGAGCCATTTGCGTTGTTAGAAATATTACGACGTGATCTTTGCGATCATGCCATTTTCACTGAGTTTTGGGAACTTTGAATTTTTTCCTTTTCCTTGTCTACTGAAGCCATTCTAAGCATCCCGAGTTGCCTCTGTGAGTTCTGAGTTGTTCTTAGCCTTCTCTGGACCCTTTTTGGATCACGCCTTCCCACTGAGAGATTTTTGGACCACCAAAAGCTTTCATCAATCAACATGTAAGTGAGGGAAAAGTCCCCTCACTTTGTCCTTTTCAATCCACTTTTCTTTGCTTGGATGTGTGCCCTTTAAGACTACTCAAAGATAATCAACATCAACCCTACATGAAGTCCTCATCCTTCTGTCCAGGATGATATCTTCATCTAACATATCCAAGTACTCCGGTGAAAACTCATCAACTGAAGGTATTGAAAATTGCTCATCCTGATCAATGATCATGGGAGGCTCAAAAAGTTTCAAGTTCTCAACATTCACAACTGAGTAAATCTGCATATAAGGTGGAAGATCTAAACAAAAAGAATTATTGCCTCTTTTATCCAAGATAGTGAAGGGTCCATAACGAATGGGATTGAGTTTCTTTCCTTCACCCTTCAACCTCTCCTTGTTGATGTGAAACCATATCCGGTCTCCAACCTAGAACTGATGATCAACCCTGTTCTTGTCATGCCGAGATTTATATTGTGCTTGACTTTTCTCCAATTGTTCCCTGACATCCTGGTGTATCTGTGGGATCCTCTAGATGAACTCACAGGCTATGTCCTCTGTTTGTTCTTCATTCACATTACTATATATCCCATACATGAAGTCCAAAGGAACCTTGGGTAGGTACCCAAAACATGTCTCAAAAGGTGAACTCTGAGTGGATGAATGTAAATCTCAGTTTTAAGAATGTTTTACATAGGGTATCTGTTCATCCCATAACTTGGGATGCTTGTTGCAATAGCCTCGAAGCAAAAGTACCACTATTTTGTTTACCACCTATGTTTGTCTGTCGGTCTTTGGATGGAAAGCAATGCTCCTCTTCAATTTTCTATCCATCATTCTCCAAAAGCTAGTCCAAAAATCTCCAAGGAATCGAGTATCTCGATCCGAGATAATGGATGTGGGTAACCCAAAGTGAACTCGCAGATACTAAAAGAAGAGATTAGTAGTCTGATCAGGAGTGATCTGCTTTTTACATGGCATCAAGATACACATCTTGCTGAACCTATCCACTACAACATACAAATAGTCATGACCCCCTTTAGTCATTGGTAAACCCCCTACAAAATACATGAAATGCTTTCCCATGGATGGGATGGAACATGAAGTGGTGAGTATAGCCCTAGTTTTCTATTAGTGGGCTTACAATTAGAACACATCACACACCCCTTTACATGTTTAGTTACAATTGCTTTCATTTGAGGCCAATA
>WSFP011457078.1:0-19226 GCA_009831015.1 Picea engelmannii | reverse complement strand
ATTATGCAATCTTATGGCGAATGGAAACTCAGTTGATGGAATTATTTCAATCTCAGTCAAGGAACCATTAGTTGATTCAGAATGGGACGTAGATATCATATTTTATTTAAGATTCGGGAAATTCCCTATTACAATGAGTTCCAAGGAGTGAAGGAAACTCAAGATGAAGGTGAACCAATATGTATTGATTGTTGATATACTTTTCAGAAGGAATTTCAATGGTATATTGTTGAGATGCGTCGATGAGAATCAAGCTCCAACACTAATCAAATAATTCCATGAGGGAGTATGCGGTGGACACTTTGCACCCACTACAACTGCTCAAAAAATAATCAAAGCAGGATTCTACTGGTCGTCAATATTCAGGGACTCGTACGCTACAATAAGGATATGTTTATCATGCCAGCAGTTCTCAGGAAAAATGAAGAAATTTTTGATGCCTCTGTAGCCGATTGTGGTGGAAAAACCATTTTCCGAATGGGGACTTGATGTCGTTGGGCCAATTAATCCAAAATCTAGCCAAGGGCACATGTACATTCTGACAACTACCGATTATTTCACAAAATGGCAAGAATCGGTGGGGCTGAGGAAGGAGGACGTTGAAGAATTGATTGGATTCCTCAAAGACAACATTTTGTCAAGGTTTGGTGTTCCTAATAAATTTATCACAAACAACGGTTCGATCTTCATTGGGTCAAAATTCACTGAGTTTTGCAGACAATATGGGATCATTATGGGTCAGTATTCGAATTATTATCCACAAGGAAATGGCCTTGCATCCAGAAACAAAACACATGTGCAAATATTAAAGAAAATTATTGATGGCAACCGGAGGAATTGGCACTTGAAGCTGACAGAAGCATTATGGGCAAGCAGGACAACCTCGAAACATAGTACTGAGATGAATATATATCTATTGTTCTAAGGGAAAGAGGCAAAAAAATCAATTAACCTCGATCTTAATGCATTGATCTCTGTGGTTAATACTGAAGATACGGAAGACACTTCGCCTACTCAGAAAAGGAACAATTAATTGCTAAAGCTGGAGGAGGAAAGAAGAAAAGCCCTGAACTGGACTTCTCAGAGGCAGCAGATCGTCAAAACATATTTTTATCAAAGCACAACTATGAATAACTTTCATAAGGGAGAAATGGTACTGCTTTGGAACAAAGCTAAGGAAAATCCATCCATTCACATGAAGTTCGAAGCACTCTGGATCAGACCCTATGTCGTCGAAAAGATATTGGGCTTCAACTCATATATTCTCCAAGATATGAAAGGAAAAAGATCAATGGGAAACATTTGAAAGGTTTCTTCTCCTAGCACTTTTTATTCTCATTGTACATAATTTTATTTCTAGTCTGTATATTCTTAATATGATTCCATAGCCCAATGGGCGGAAGAACCTAGTCACGAGAGATTTTGGATTCTTGACAAACCACAGGGGGTCATCATCCCACAGTTGGAGCCTAATGTTGAGTTCATTTCTTTCTTCCAAAAAATTTCCTCCCCTTTTCTATTTTCCCAAATTTGTTTCTCCCTTTCTTTGCCCCCTTCTACACTTACCCGTTTTTTCCCTCTTCTTTTTTTCCCTATTACTATCCCTTTCTAGTTCTAAAACTTAGTCACATTTTAGACCATGGGTTCCTAGGTTGGTGGAATTACATTTTCTCACCTCCATATACAACTTCACTTCAAAATTCTGATCGACCACAGTGTTGTTCCATACTTAGTCGATTTTACGATCACGGGTTCCCGGGTTGATGGGACTGAGCTTTCATCTTCTGTGATAAACATATTTCATCAAAGAATTCTGCGATCTACATTTATATCCCCAGACTCCTTGAACTGCCTAAGTGTCATTCTTCCTACATGAATCCATCTGACTGTCACATTGTCCCACACTTAGCCAATTTCATGCCTCGTACCATCGCGGGCTCTTGGGTTCGCGGGTTCCCGGGTTCACAAAAAATATCAAGTCACATATTTCCCTCATTCGTCCCCGCGACCCTCACACCTTTCCCAATGCACATTTACTATGATTTTAATTCTAATAACTTACCATACAGGTTCGAAGGGATGGTCATTAATAAGTGAAAGGCTCGAGGAGACCTCCTATTAAAGTGCATTAAACAGGATTTACGGAGGATTATATTATCTTCCACCAACGTTAATTCCTAACATAATTTGGAGCAAGGGAACGTTCTCGTCGACTTATGGCAGCAATTCGACAACAGTTCTGTGGAGATACACTAAATATTTTTGGGTGTGAGGATCATAGTTTTCACTCGTCCAGGGCATATTCCTATTATTCATCCCCCTCTGCCCAGAAGGAAATAATCTAGACGTATGGAATTGCATGCGTAGGGTGTGTCTCAGAAGTTTTTGATTGTAAGGAGTTGGTCACCTGGTGCGCTAAGAGATACATTCCAAGCTAGCGGATCATCCAATTGAGGGACCATTCCCCTGTCTCTCTGTCACCTTAGTTTTTTCATAAGATGTTGAGGATTCCTGAGCCAATGCTCACCTTCAAAGGTGAAGATTGCAGGGAGTTATTAAAAAAGCATGACAATGGACTCAACCTCTTACCTGAATTCCTAGAGAACCCAACGGTCATCCCCGAGGACATCACAAGATTGCAGGTTGGTGCATTTAAAAATCCCTTTCAAGAAATTGCATGGATTTTTATGACGATAACAGGACAGGAAACCATGGCCAGCATCTCCCAGATGATTCTTTACATTATTTGTTTTACGGTCAAGGAACATGCCATCTTTGATTGGAGTAAGTTGATTTCCATTGAAATTGCTTCCCAATTGGTGCAATACAAGAAGGAGAAGAATCTTTTTATGTCATCTTATTTGGTCTTTGCAATAGCGCATTGATGTAAGTTCCCGAGATTATTTGTCTACAAGAAGGTAAATTGTGATTTTTAACCGGTAACCTTCTGGTATCAATAATTGTGGAGGCACAATGCCTCCCATGATTTTCATAAAGTCTTTAATGATTTTGTCTTGATTTTTAAAGAATTGTTGTTTGGAAAAAACGCTCCCCATATGTCTGACCAGGTGAGTAAGTTCCTGGATAGGAAGGGGACACTAGAACAAATGGAAAATTATAACATTATAAGGATTTTTGGATCCAAATAAAATACTTTCTTCCTTCCATGCCATATATGTGACAAAATGTTTGTTGTTGAGATAGCAAGGAAGTACACCTATTGGTTGCATTTTTTCCATGAAAAGAGAAAAAAGCAATTCATACCTCTGCCTTGGAAAGTCAGGGATTTCATATTCAAAAATATGAACAAGATTGATGAATTCGCATGCCGCTTCCACATCCTCAATTTAAAATATGTTGAAAGATTAAAATGGTTAGACCCTAGTGGTATTTTTGTTGAACATTTATTGGTTGTTGGTTTCAGCAATTCTTTCATTAACACTATTCTAAATGAAGATGGAGATAGTGCATTAGGCACTCCCGCTCATGACATCAGCAACCTAGAGACAATACTCAGCACCAATGAGTCATACAAGTAGAGAGGAAAAGGTCCAGGTGAGAAAAGTACCCAATCCCCGACTGTCACACCAAAGAGTACAACATCACGGAGCAGTGCTCCAACGGCCTACCAAAGTAAGAAAGTTATCCATAGTTCTTCAGGTGGAGGAGGATATAATAACCCTCCTTCTTGAAAAATTGAAAGTTCTCATAAACTTCCCATGAGGAAGAAACGAAAAAACATTGTGCAAGAAGATAAGGCACCTCGAGGAGAAAGTGATATCCATGACCTCTCCCTTGAGGATATGGAACTTGAAATTGACATCGATAAAGTTTTCCCTGACATTGACCAGTTAGACAACATGGCACACCAAAACCCTCAAATGGAAATAATTGAGACCGAGACCTTCGACGAAGAAGATTATTTTTCATTTCAGAGCGTTGTTTTTTACATTGAATCCAAAAAACTGATTATTGAGAAACGAGATGTAAAGAGTAAGAAGGGGAAATCTCGCTCAAAGATTAACCTATGGAACATGAGGCCTTCCCAAATTTCCTAGATACACCGAGCAACTGGAGATTCCCTAGACAACTCTATTGAAGGCCTTGAAGTGGAGAATGTCAGGTTAAAGGAGTGAATCAAAGAATTGGAGGAAGCTTTAATGCCCCTTCCAATGCTTGCTAGTGATTTAGCAATGATCGGGCCTACCACACTTGCGGAAAAGTTAAAAGGGTCAGCAAGCCTTCTCACATCATTCTGAGGCTATGTAGAAGATAATATAAAGAAAAGAATGGAATTAATAACAGAGGCTTGGGAGATGTCAAAGAGCATGGTCTCTTTTGGAACAATAGCACATGCTTTTCATGAATATCTGCAAGAAGATTTGAAAAACGAGCAAGGTTTCTACCCTGATGTGGTTGTACCATTTGGTTTTAAAGTTACTAATATGACGGAGTTGAGAAGAAGAGAGGGTGAACTCCCTTCCCCGAGCCAAATAAAACAATTGAACGCATGCTGGAAGGAAAAGGTGAAAAACCTGAATGGTATCGTTCAAACATGTAGCCAGGCCATAACTAGAAGAGCGGAATTATTCAAGAAGCTAACTGAGATAGATCTAGTTGGAAGAACCAATGAAGTCCAAGACCCAAAATTGATACTTGACTCGTTGTTCTTAACCAAGCAAGCATTTGATGAACAAGTTGAGATCTTTAAAGGGTTGTCATTTGAAAATTTCTACGGCATTCTTGAATATGGTGAAGATGACGTGGAAAACTGGCTAGTTGATTATTCGATCAAAAGTCAAGATATTGAGGAAGCATTGTGGAACATTTCGATTGATATAATGGACTTGGAAGGATAAATATTCAATATAAAAATACGGCATGAAATCAATGTGGCACCAATGAGGAGCTACATCGAGGAGTGGCTCAAAAGGGTTGTCGAAAAGCTTACCAATGAAGGGAAAAGGTTGGTTGAGACGGTTCCTGTAACCGCCGAGGAAAGCCATAAAAGGACATCAACGAGCAAGTGAAAAACCATAAGATAGCATCATAGCAAGTTTATATTGATCATATATTTTCGTCTTTATCAAGCTCTTCATCCAATTACTCCACCTCTTTAAATAGAAAGGTTTAACTGAAGGCTGATATTTTCCTTTTTCTTCTTTCCAAGTCTTGCTACCTTCCACCGCCCACTTTCTTCTTTCTACGAACTTCATTCTTATAAATATTTTCTCTATGGTCTTTGAGAGCCCCAATCCCAGTCATTATGACAAATGCATTTTAATTTCAAAGAATATGTATTGAACTATATATTTTTTAGAAATTCTAAGAGAGTTATTTTGGGAACAATCTCGATTGTACTTTGTAACCCAGTTTTTTCTGAATATAAAGTATTTGAGGTTGATCTATCGTTATCTCCTTTTGAGTTTCCCATGTATTACTCTGTCAAAGTTCTCTTATGCATGTGGGTCATTTTATTTTAGTTTTTATGTGATCAGAAATCTCTAGCCCTACTATGATGGATGTGAGGAATTCTGTTTTTTTTGCTTTAAATGTATGAATGTGTGTGTTTCATGGTCCATTCTCAGGAACTCTCTTTTTAAAAGAAAAAAATATATATATTTTTCATTTTCTGTTATATCTATTTTACTTTCTATTGACATACTTCTTATAAAAATCCCACATTTTATAAATCTCGAATAGAGGAGTACCACCTCTATAAAAACACAAGAGGATTTTCATCCTCGTGAGGTTGTTGTTTCGGTCCTTGATGAATTCAAGCGTCAACACATGCAAACTTGCACAGCAAACTAGGATGGCTAGGTCTTCGCTCAAATGAAGAAAAACTGGTTGAAGGGTGAATTCCTTCAGAGGATAAACTTGCAATGGGCTCCAAGAAAGGCTCTTAGACAGTCATTGAAACGAATGAAGAGTGTGCAGCAAAAAACAAATTGAGAGGCTTATGTAGAAAATGGTGGCGCACAGGATTTGCGTAGCGACTGGCAACACACAACATTTGCGTAGTGAATGGATTTTGTGTAGCAGAGAGCTTTGGAGATTGTTAGAGAGGTATGGACTATGCACAGGTCTTGGAGGCAATGGAGAAAGATAAAAAGGTGGCCAAAATACATGCTTGAATGGATAACGGATGAAATTTGAAATGGAAAGCGCTTATCCAAGGTGACAAGACGTTTCAAGGCAATTTAGGAATTTGTGCAGCGGGTACACTTTTCAAGCCTGCAACAATACAAATGACATGGAGTGTCATGATTTTCCCTTCTCTTACCTCATGAAAGGTGATGATGAACCATGATACCTTTTGACATGACATTCACCCTAACCTATGAACTCGACCTTAGCACTTAATTTCCCACTTTTTAATATGATTCAAGACTTAGGAAAAAGTGGACCATTACAAATTGAACATGATGGACTTTTAAACTCTTAAATCTTTTCTTTTTATGATGGTGTTTTATGAAAAATACAATACACCCTTTAACCCAACTTATGGATAGACCCCTTACTGACATTTCAAGTCATTCTTTATTTGAATATTGACCTCATAAACCTTGACACACTAACTATGACTCATATAGGAATTCCTTGGTCTTCCCAAGACTAGGGCATGACTCTAAAAACTTTGGACAAACCTCTAACTCTAGCTATGAAAATAATGGTGCTAACACGTTGGTTGAATAAGATGCAAGACAACATGGTCAAGAGACGCATCACTCCCAAAAACATGAGTGGTGTTGGCTGAAGATTGCATCAGCATGATCATTGTATCAACCAAAGAAGGATTAGAATGTTGGGAAACCAAATATGACTATGAACCCGAAGGGCCACTAGACAAGGATCGTGCTTCTCGTACCACTACAATAGCAGGGGACAAATGATTTAGGTGATCTCCTTTGCAAAGTATACAAAAGAACTTGGGCTTACGTCCTATACGTCTAGGATTCTCAATTGCATCAATTCCCCCATCATGAATTGTAGTGGATGGTGACATGCTCCTAGCATGACTTGCAGAGGCTAGTAGCATATTTCCAACCATAGATGATTTTAGGGGCTAAATTTCGCAAATGGGCTATTTTTCCATGGTTTTCCCCAAAAAGGATTCGCCATTTTTCATATTTTTTCTAAAAATCACCCAAATTCCATAGAATAGAATTATTTTACCTTAAAAGTCGCCAAAATTTATATAAACTATATAAAATCCTTAGAAATTAGAATATTTTACAAAAATATCACCAAACATTTTACATTTTGCATATTAAGGACTAGTAATATTAGCTCAGGTTTCTACATTTTAATAAAAAAAATCATCCTTAAAATCATCCATGTTTCCAACATGACTTGCAAAGGTTAGTGATGTTTGTCCAGTGTGACTAGCATTGACTAGAGTTGTTCCCCCAGCATGACTTGCAGCGGTTGGTTGCTTGCCCCCAGCATGACTTGCAGAGGCTAGTGGAAGGTCTCCAACATGACTTGTAAAGGTTGGTGACAGTTCTCAAACATGACTTGCAGAGTTTGGTGACTTAATTCTAGTATGAATCACAGTGACTGGACTTGTGCTTCCAGCATGACTTCCAGCGGCTAGTTGCGGCATCTAAGACCATGGTCCCAAGAAAAAATGGTTTTAAGATATTACGGGCCAAGAAGGATTTTGGTATACACCATGTCCATGTCCGGAAGGATAGTATCCTCCTCCAAACTGATTCATAAATGGTTGTAAGGGCATCATCACAGAGGAAGTCACTTGCAAGGAGAAATCGACGTGACATGGGTTACTCAGGTGAGGATATATGTTTCCCTCATACTAAGGAACTCCATGAATGTTGTTTCCCATACTAAAAAACTGACTCCCCCCAGATGAAACACCAAAGGATAGAGGGAGGTTCATCGTAATAAAATCATTTGTAGGAACCAGCATAGTGAAAGAAGGATAGATGGATGGGATATACGAATTAGAAGGACCTCCCATTTGAGCACTCACTCCTGGAAAAGTGAAGCTAGGATTGGATCTAGATCAAGGAGGATTCCAACCTCCTACCGTAGAAGTTGACTGAGGGATATGACCCCCATCAAATGAAAAAGGAGAATAAGGAGGAATCATTCCCCCATACCCAAAACTAGGATTCACATAATACGATGAAATGGAGGATGAAAAGTGCGAAGGCATGTCTTACATACCAAAAGAGAAAGGATTAGAGACCCAAGGCATTGGATGAGTATTATGATTCAACATACCACTCGTAAATACAAAAGGATTCATCCCCATGGACTGAGCAGTGACCATGGGCTAGGTAGCGCTAACTGGGGGAGTCACAGAGGCTCCACCAACCATAGTAGTCAAAACTCATGACACAATACAAAATCCTAAGGCTAACTAATAATCAAATAGAACACTCCTAAATAAAGCTAAAATCCAATGCACACAAACAAGATATAACGGCTGAAAGGGACCTCCCGAACTAAAGTAGGTATGCATCTCCCAAGAGGGGCATGAGACTCTGCAACAATAGAGTGGAGGTATCAGAACTAGTTATAAGGACCTTCATAGGCTTCACAGCGTAGTCAATCATATCCCTCTGGAGAGGAAATCCTCCATAAATTATGTGTGTTGTATGATCCCTATCTAACTCAAGGTACCTGCAGAATAACCCCTACAAGAAACCTATTTGGTTATCTATGTCAAGCAACTAGAGTCACCACAATATAACCAATGCGTAAGCGAGCAATCACAATTTCGTTCCACCATATGGGCAAGGAAACAAAGCCCGAAATCATGAAATCACCGCCTCTCAAGGAGGTAAGGGCACTATCAAGACCCCAAATACGAATAGAACCCTAGAAATATCTATGACACTAGGAAGGTACTAGAGGGTTATCTCTACAACCAAATTTGCGTGACCTTGTGCTTAAATCTAGTGTGAGTGGATCCTCCTGATGTCACCAATTACACAATGGGGTTCACCACTCCCTAGTCAAACACATACATTCAGTTTTATAGCCTTCGAGAATTTTACTCACAAAATCATATTCCAAGGCCCTAGTTCCTATACTTGTTTGTGTACCTTGAAAAATAAAGTTGTTTCTAATCAATTTTAGTTATTCAGTGTTAATTTTAATGGCTTCTCTTACTCAAGAGGTACGATCGTGAAACTAATGGTATGACAACTCAGCATAAAAGAAGCAAATATAAAAACATTGTTAATGACTAATCTTGATTTTCAATCAGATGGTATGCTTCTAAATGTTGCTTCCAAAATGTAATCTCTACAATTTCAATGAAGTGCAATCTTTCCTAATATGCCAAAACTAATGTAAGGAAGACAAAAGTGAAAATTTCATAAGTAAAATGCAAGAAAGCAATTGTTTTTTTGTATTTTTAGTATAATAGAATGAAAATGCAAGGATTGAATAAAGAACCTCTCAGAAAGATCCTACTGCAAGAACCAAGATACAAGCCAACCAAGACACCAAGAAGTAACTACCCAGGCCCAAAATGCAAGGGAAAGAAAGAGTTTTCCCAAGAATTCAACAATAAAGCAACTTCCTATCACTCAATGGGCATTTAACAGTCAAAATAGCAACCCAAGAAGTCTTAGCAACCAGGACAACTCACCCAGCAAACACCAAACTCAACCAAAAATATTAAAGAGATAGTGTATGTGCCCTAAAGGAATATAAATCATGTACATACGCGCCCTAAAGGAAGACAACTCGCTTATGTATGTGCCTTGTCAAGGGAAAGCCCGCGTATTTCAAAGAAGACACTGCTTGGGCAAGGGTTAAGCCAAGAAACTCAGATATAATGCAAAATACAGATTGTCAAAGAACATGTGATAGAAAAACTCAAGAAAAAAGAGAGCAAATAAAGGAGAAAAACACCCAATACCCCAAAAAGAAGATCTCCCCAGTGGAGTCACCAATTCTGTTATGAGGAAAATCTCTCTATGGCTAGGGGAAACCACAACATATGGAACGACACCCATAAATCAAATCTAATCTCAAGTTCGCTATATAAATGAAATGCTAACAAGAGAAGGCTAGAATCCTACCTCGTCCGAACGTCTGGATAACACCATCGTTGAGCACGCAACATAAATATTTACACCTACAACTTGTCTTCAACAACCAAGATACACAAGCATGTGGTAATGGTATATAATGTTAGCATATAAATTATCATAATCCATTAACATACATAACAAATATGCCCATGGAAAGAAATACAAATATTTACAAGATATAAATTGGACGAGAAGAGAGTATTTCTATTAATGTAATCAACAGAAGTACATATGTGAAAAAAAATTGTAACGGTACATATTGGAACCGAGAAACTAAGTCCCTCAAGTTGAGCCTCCACCACTTCAATCCTCCACAAAGGCAAGCTCACATGTATAATTCAATGAAGTTCCCCATCACAAGATAGGAAGAGCTTGGAGGTTGAACACAAGAAGTTTAGACTTTCAAGGACAAAGGGATGCAGACTCAATTGAGGTGAAATTTCTCCAGAGTATATTTTCTCTCAATATGATGATGAATTTTTGAATCCCTTCAAGGCTTGTATATGGCTTAATTTATAGCCTCCAAATGAAATTGAAGGGTTGATTCAGAGCATTTCTAGTATATGGAAGATCAAGGATCATAGATCTCGTGACATGGCATGGAAACCCAACACTTTTTAATTTTTTGAGCACAAAACCTGATGTACATGGGCTGTAATGGAGAAGCGCGTGTACATACGCGAGATGTATAATTGGTAGGTCACGTACATGTATAAAAATATGAATTTTTAGCTCTTGAGTGATAAAAAATAGGGGAAATGAAGTCTGAAGAGGGAAATGGAAGGCCATCCAACCAAGATGCGTGGAGTGTGGAAAATTTTTCTATAACATGAAGCTTAGACCACTCTGATATAGGTCTTACATCGTTACCAAGGTTGTGGGTGAGAATGCTTTTGAATTGGATCTTCCACACTTCTTCAAAGTACACCTTGTATTTGTTAGAAAAGCAAGATCGTGAAGCAATAAAATAAAACAAATATGGAAATAAAACACAAAATATACACAAATAATAGAGACACAAATATACATGGTTCACCAAGTGTGGGCTACATCCACCAAAGAAATTTCAAGGTCCTTCCTTTTTATTATCCAGCAAAATGAAGGGATACAACCTACAACACACTCGTTGTAACTTCCTCTTCTTTCTCTCACAGTCTCCTCTCTCAGAATATAATATTCACAATAATACACAGTCTCAATACAATTACCTCATAAAATAGGGTTTCCTTCTAAGGAAAAAAACCATAACATAATCTTTATCGTCATATATGTGACTTAATGATGAAAAGACAAGATTGAATATGAAATTACAATATACATTTACAATGCAATTTTCCTTCAGGGGATTCTCCCCTGAACTCTCATTGGCCCCTGAACCCTGCAGGGGGAGAAATCCCCCCCCGCGTGGAGGGGTGTACAATATTCATGGGGTATAAACATGGCTGAAAACAAAGACCTCTTAATCAGGAAGATAATTAGGCTCCACAACTAACAATATCCCACTTGGAGATCGATCACAACAACTCCATTGTTTCTATACCTATTGGACTATGATCCACCTTGGACCTAGAAAAGTTTTCATCTTCACCTTCATGCTTAAAGGCCAACTAAAACTAAATGGGAACTTAGTTTGTCCCTAGTTACTCCCTTTGTTAACATGTATGCAGGATTATGGCTAGTATGTATATTTTTCAACTTCAAATGTCCATCTTCCAAGACGGATCGTATGAAATGGTACCTGAGCTATATATGCTTAGTCTTTGAATGGAAGGTTGAGTTCTTTGCAATATGAATGGCACTCTTATTGTCATAGTACAACCTACTATTCTCCTACTTCTTTCCCAATTCCTCCATAAACCTTTGTAACCAAATCATTTCGTTACTAGCCTCTGTAGAAAAAACATACTCTACTTATGTTGTTGAAAGAGCAACAACCTTTTGTAGTTTTGAAATCCAACTTATTGTTGTTCCACCTACAGTAAAAACATACCCTGTGGTGCTCCTCCTCCTATCTTTATCACCTACCATATCTGAATCAACATATCCTTGTAGAGCAGTGTATGAACCTCCAAAACATAATGCATGACTAAAAGTACCTCTCAAATACCTTAGAATTCACTTCATTGTCTCCCAATGTTCTTTACCTGGATTGTTCATATACTTGCTCACAACTCCCACTGCATATGCAATATCTGGTCTTGTGCAAACCATCGCATACATCAAGCTACCAATTGTTGATGAATAAGGGACCCTCGACATGTATTATATCTCCTCTTGTGTCTTAGGACATATTTCCTTAGTTAATTTGAAATGGTTGCCAAAGGTGTACTAACTATTTTTGTATTCTGCATTTTAAACCTCTCCAACACCTTCTCTATGTACTCACCCTGAGCCAATGTCAATTTACAATTTTCCATGTCTCTTGTTATTCTCATACCAAGGATTTTCTTTGCATCACCCAAATCCTTCATCACAAATAAATTAGCTAATTTCTTCTTGAGCACATTTATACCCTACAACAAGCATCTCATCTACATACAATAGCAAGATAATATAGCTTCCATTTTCTAGCCTTTTAAAATAAACACAGTGATCAAAATGACATCTATTATAACCTTGTTCTTTCATAAACCTGTCAAACTTCAAATACCACTACCTTGGAGCTTGCTTTAGGCTATACAAGCTCTTCTTCAACCTGCATACCAAATTCGCCTTTCCTTTGACCTCATATCCCTGTGGTTGTTGCATATAAATATCTTTCTCCAAATCCCCATGGAGAAAAGTTGTTCTTACATCTAATTGTTGAATATGCAAATATTCTACTCCCACAAGACTTGAAATAGTCCTAATTGAAGTCATTTTAACAACAGGAGAAAACATTTCATCAAAATATATACCTTTCTTTTGTGCAAACCCCTTTACAACAAGTCTAGCCTTGTACCGCTTTTTTCCTCCATCTTTTTCCTTCAACCTGTAAACCCATTTATTCTGCAATGCTCTTTTTTCTGCAAGAAACTGAACCAAGTCCCAAGTCCGGTTATTTACCAAGGAATCCATTTCCTCTTTCATTCCTTGCTCCCACTTCTTTTTAGTGTCTACCTGCATTGTCTCTTCATAATTTTCTGGTTCACCAGAGTCAGTCAACAATAACTAATACAATGAAGGAGAGTATCGTTCAGGGGGTCTACTTAACCTGGTAGATATTTTAACAATATTTGCAGGATTTTGAGCTACATGTTGCTCTTGTTGTTGTACATTTTGATTTTCTGGTACCTTTGGAATTTATTTTTCAATGATTTCATCAAGCATTATGTATTCTGGTTTTTCTTTTTCTTGTTTCTTTCTCTGCAACTAATCTTTGTACGTGACCTTCTCATTGAATATGACATCTATACTCCTAATGATTTTTTGGTTTTCATAATCCCATAAGCGATAACCAAAATTATTAACATTGTATCCAATAAAGTTACACTTCTTGGATTTTGCCTCAAGCTTTGTTCTATTTTCTTTATTAATATGGACAAATGTTTCACAACTAAAAGTCTTCAAAAAATAATAGTTTAACTTTTTACCTATCCATGCCTCCTCTGGAATTCCACCATCCAAAGAGATTGAAGGCCCTTTTTTTATTAAGTAAGAAACAATATCTACAGCATCTTCTTAGAACTGTAAAGGCAACCCAACATGCAATCTCATACTCCTTTCACACTCCATGATTGTCCTGTTCATCATTTTTGACACATCATTTTCTTGTGGTGTTCCTGGAACTATCTTCTCTCTACAAATCTCATGGTATGAACAATAATCATCAAACTCCTTGTTGAAATATTCACCTCCATTGTATGATCTGAGACACTTTAATCTTTTTCCTGTCTCATTCTCAACCAAAGATTTCCATTTCTTAAAAGTATCAAAAACATCATAGTTTTTTTTAATGCAACAAACCCAAGTTTTTCTAGTTGCATAATCAATCAAAGTAACATAATAACAAGATCCACCAAGAGATGATACATGAGTTGGTCCCCATACATATGTAAGCACAAGCTCTAACCTTTCACTCTTCTTTTCTTTTCTATCTCTGAGAAATATGACTCTCTTTTATTTTCCATAAACACAATGTTCACAGAAATCCAAATCAATTTGTTTAAGATCTAGCAACAAATTTCTTTTGTGAAGTATTTGCATCCCCTTCTCACTCATGTGTCCAAGCCTATGATGCCACATTATTGTATCCACTCATGTAGAAGCTAAAGAGATAGAAGAATCAGTGTTACCAGTACATAAATACAATTTACTTACCTTCTCTCCTTTTGCTATCACTAGTGATCCTTTAGTGACCTTACATGCCTTATCTGTAAATATAGATATACATCCTTCATTTGCCAACTTCCCTATTGAAATTAAACTTTTCATTAGATCTGGTACATGTCTTACCTCTTTCAATAACCATTGGTTTCCGTTCTTTTTCTTTATTTGTACCTTACACATTCCAATAATTTTGCATGGTGCATCATCACCCAAATGAACCTGTCCAAAATCACCTGGAACATAATCTAGAAAATGTTTCCTATGGGGTGTGGCATGAAATGAAGCCCCTGAATCTACTACCCAAGACTCAGAAATATTATCAACAAAAAGAATCAAAGAATCTTGTAATACATCACCTGTGAAATTTGCTTCTTGTTTTTTCTCTTGTTGTCCATCTCTTTGTTTCTTTGGAGCTTTGCAGTCTTTCTTCAGATGTCCTTTCTTCCCACAATTCCATCTCTCTATCTTTCCCAGTCTGGATTTGGATCTGCCCTTCCTAGAATTCCCATGGTTCCCTAAGCCCTTTCCTCTATCCTTTTGTCTTCCCCTATTCTCCATAGTCAACGCATTACTTGATGTCTCACCTGTGCTTTTTAGTGGCATTTCCTCGCTAAGGATAACACCAACAACATCATCAAATTTTAGAGTGTTTGAACCAGAGACATAGTTACTTACAGCCTTGACCAAGCCGTTCCAGCTTTCTGGCAATGAGCACAAGATTAGAAGAGCCCTGACCTCATCATCAAAATCCACTTTTACAAAACTTAGTTGATTAGTAGCTGTATTAAATTCATTTAAATGATCGGCAACAAACCCACCTTTTGACATGTTCATATTAAATAATCTCTTCATTAGAAATACCTTATTAGATGTCGAGGGTTTTTCATACATTTTAGCCAATGCGTCCATCAACTCCTTCGTTGTCTTTTCTTTTGAAATATTGAAATCCACCAACGCTGCCAAGCTCAGCCATATCATTGCTAGTGCCTTTCTGTCAAGAATATCGCATTCTTTGTCCTTCATGGTCATCGGCTTCTTTGTTATTCCACCCAATGGTAGGAATATATCCTTCTGATATAAATAATCTTCCATCTGCATCTTCCATAACTGGTAGTTTTGGCTGTTAAATTTCCCAACCCTAAACTTTCCATCTTCCGCCATTGCTCCCACTCAGACCAGGAACCCTCTTTTCCTACGAGTTACATTTCACTCTGATACCAACTGTTAGAAAAACAGGATCGCGGAGAAATAAAATAAAACAAATGCAGAAATAAAACATAGAAGATACACAAATAATAAAGACACGGATATATGTGGTTCACCGAGTGTGGGCTACATCCACCAGATAAATTGTCAGGTCCTTCCTTTTTATTATCCGGCAAAATGAAGGGATACAACCTACAACACACCCATTGTAACTTCCTCTTATTTCTCTCACATTCTCCTCTCTCAAAATACAATATTTGCAATAATGCGCAGCTGCAATACAATTCCCTCATAAAAGAGGGTTGTCTTCTAGGCCAAAAAACCCTAACATAATCTCTACCATCAGATCTATGACTTAATGATGAACGGTCAATATTGACTATGAAATTACAATATAAATTTACAAAGCAATTTTCCTTCGGGGGCTTCGCCCCCAAACCCTTGCATGGAGGGGTGTACAGTCTTCATGGGGTATAAACAAGGCTGAAAACAAAGACCTATGAATTATGAAGATAATACAGCTCCACAACCAACAGTATTTAATGTGGAGTTTCTTTGACCATACTTTCCAGTTATATTGGACACCTTAGAGGTGGAGAAGCACTTTCACCATTATATAGCTCAACTATGGCTACATTGAGAAAACTATAGTAGACCTAATCAATGGAACCAAATTGAAGAGTACGCACTAGCAGAATATACAACTATTTTGGGTTGTCAAAGCAATACAACTTATTCACTAGGAACGAGATCCAATAGAATTTCCCCTATTTGGTATCAAAAATCATTATAATGGAGACCATTTCTAATCAAGGGGTAGGGATTGATCCAGGTCGTCCTCTAGGGAAATATCAGAAATGGTCCTCATACTATAATTTTTCATGTCATGAATATGCAACACATTTTTTAAGACCTTGCCATGCATTTTTCTAATGTCTATTTCCCAAATCCAAAGCATCTAACTCGATGTGCAAAATATATTTCCAACAAGTTAAACAATACCTCAAATGAAGCAACAAGTAAAAAGTTATGGTCCTGACAAAGGCTCCCTTTTTTCTTATATAGTTGAGTTTGGTCCAGCACATGCACACTTAGTTCTAGCGTTATGTTAGGGTTATGTATATTGGATCTTATGGTTTTTGGCATTATTATAAAATGTAGTTTCAACCTCTTGTTATGGGATTTTTTGAGAATGAGTATAGGCACAAACACATCTCTTCTCAAAGATAACTACCACCGTTCTAGCCATTTTATTTGTACACCATACTTTTAGAAATAAGATTTAGTTTCCATTGTAACATTGTGACATTTTCTCTATTAACACTATCTTTCATTTTGTTCTCAATATAGTTCATAGTGGGTATGAAACTCTGTATTCAATATTTATATATTTATCTACAAAGAAGCATAGTCGCACAAGAAGCACCACCATCAACAATATTTCCATGTTATCTTAAAGGAATGTTGTCACATCAACACAACTCACATCTTAGAAATGATTTAGTCAACCACATTATTATAAGAAATAAGGTTGTTGAGTTTTGAACCTAGATAATCCTCATTGCAAGCACTTTGATAGTACCACTAATAAAAGATCTCAAATAACAAATTGTATAATAAGCAAACGAGAAAGACAAATAGGCATAAAAGAAGAAAATGATATTCACTAATATTATTTTTAAAAGAATGTATCCACTTCAAACCCCTAAACAATCTTCTTTAATTGTGACAATTTTATACAAAAACAAGGGTTGCATGGCAGCTTAGTCCCTGCCAAGTAGATTTGGAAATGGAGATGATAGATGACGCCATATAATTATTGGTGATGATGATTACTGTGAAACATGAACAATATGTTAACTAGGGGCTAGTTTCATAGTCTTAAAAGAAATCAATTTGTAAAGATTTTAAATGAAAAAAAAATAGCATTGATAATTATACCGTCAGAAAGATTGGAATTCAAAGAATTCGACCTAGACTCACAAGGAATGGAGGAAGATGTGCTTCTCCATGACATTTAGTTTCTAGATTTGTCATATGTCGTATTGGCTAGGATCTTTGACCACATTTTTACTTTAATGTGGATGTTGTATAGTTTTGGGATTAACCTAAATTTCCTTCCAATTAAGTTAAGCTAGCCAAATGCAAATTGCATTTTAAAAATATTAAATATTAAATTTTTGTTTTTGAAAATAAACTTTTAAAATTTAATAATATATATTTTTATATAATATTTATTATATTACATAATAAATATAATCTAAATAATATATTAGATAATATATTAGATAATAAATATAATATAAATATAATAATGCATAATAATAAATACATAGTACAACTTTTTATATTTAGATGTGGCGATTGGTGAAATTCATTGATTATGTAATTAATTTTACATATTGAAAGACCTGAAGGGAGAAATAACACTTCATTTCTATCAACCAATTAGAAATGAGAAACAAAAATATTTTTATTATATCCAAAAATATGTATTTGTTTTCCTATGTTAAACATTACATACACAAATTTATGGTAAAAAACAAATTAATGTCACATCAAAAGCAAAATCATTGCTATAGTCCCATGGCAAGGGACTAATAAAAGTTTGATGAAGTGGGTACCCTACCAACAACTATTTGTTAGTATTTTAATAGTTCTTTGCGGTTTTGAACGAGAATAATATCTCTCTACGGTTTTGAACGGGAATAATATTTCTCTGCGGTTTTGAACGGAAATAATATTTCTCCGCGGTTTTGAACGGGAATACTACTTCTCTGCGGTTTTGAAATTAATATTTCTCCGCAGTTTGGAACGGGCATACTAGATCTCTGCGATTTTGAACGGGAATAATACTTCTCTTATTTTTTTTCTAAGATTATATATCTAGGGTTTTCAACGCCAATAATACTTTTTCTTTTTTTTTAAGGAGATATTTTATTTCCAAGATTATATATCTAGGGTTTTAAACAGGATTAATACTTCTTTGTTTATTTATTTTTTAGGAGATATTTTATTTCTAAGATTATATATCTAGGGTTTTGAACGGGAATAATCTCTGTAGTTTTTACCTTTTTTACCCAGAATAATCTTTGYAGTTTCTCTGGACTTCTCTGCCATCTTCAGAAATTATTTTTTGGCTTCTTCAAAGGGTTGAGCATTTGGACATCTGAAATGAGGTGAGTCACTTTTTACTTTGATTCAATTTTAATTTTACGTAAAGAGATTTAAATATATTTTATTTTTGTTTTTTATTTTAAGTTTCAGAAGTAAAAGTTGATTTGAGAGATAAAGTCAATCCATAATAATAATTGTTACATCTTTTTTCTCTTATTTTCAATCTGAGCACTCCACCACCTATTCCAAAAACTCACCCTAACAAGGGGAGGCCCCCCAAAATCACCCTAGAGATCCTTTACGATTATATGGAATCAGTAGAAAAAAAAAGAGAAGAGAGAGATGCCAAAATCCAAATAGAGTTAGAAACATTAGTAAAAAGGAGTGAAGAAAGAGACGTAAAACTCAAAATAGAGCTAGAGGCAATGATTGATAAAAAAAATTAAAGATACCATTCAAACTCAAATAGAGGATAGATTCTTAGGGTTCAAGAGTGAATTGCAGACAATGAAGGATAGA